>CM016564.1:1009266-1109570 GCA_003412495.2 Echium plantagineum | reverse complement strand
GGAGTATTGTTCAAATGCTAAATGTAGTGTTGGAGTTGGAGTTGTCATTGATTACACTTCAAAAATTATAAGTTTAGTATTGCTAAATCAATAAATTTAATAAAAGTATATTACTTTATTAAGGATAAAATATGAAAGATGGTGAAAAAGCACATTGAAATGTTAAATAATACTCCCTTCAATCCAAATATATTGTCTTTCGAGACATTTCATATAAAATAGAAAAGCTTTAATGCACCCAACCATTTTCATCTACACTTTTATATGATTGTCTAAAAATACAATTTTTTGGATTGGGGAGTATAATAAAAGAAGAATCTCAAATATAGAAAAATGACGGTTTAAAATGAATTTTAGAATAAACTTTAGAGGAGGTGATTTACACCATCTTATTCAATTAAAAAAGAAGCTCAAATAACAGTTTAAATTGTATATATAAATAATTGCAATAAGAAGTTGGATTTTCTCCTCATCATCAGTACTCCTCCATTTGCCAAACAAAAAGATGTCATTTATTGCAATTCTTTAAAACACACTCACTCTTTCACTCCCCCCCTGCTTCTCTCCCCTGTTCTTCACCCCTGCCCATAAAACTAAGCAGGGAAAAAAAACTCAAATTATATTCATAAAATTCAAGAAAATTTTCATAAATTTAAAGAAACAAAGATGTTTGCAGCTGAAAATGGATTGAAGGGTGACCCCAGATTGAAGGCTATCTCAGATGCCATTAGAGTTGTTCCTCACTTCCCAAAACCAGGTTTTTTTTCTCATGCTTTTAGTTTCAAGAATTCTTGAATTGAGTTTCTCATTTTCTTGCATCATTTGCATGTTGTTGTTTTCTTGCAGGAATAATGTTTCAGGACATAACAACTTTGTTGCTAGATCATAAGGCCTTCAAGAACACTGTTGATATCTTCGTTGATCGTTACAAGGACATGAACATCTCAGTTGTTGCTGGTAAACTTTTTTATTCTGCATTTCTTCTTTATTTTGTTAATTTATCCTTTTGTTTTTTTTATGTTTAATTATGTAGTTGTTGACCTTAAATAGTTATTAATTTTGTAGTATTCTAAATTGTTGGTATGATTACTAATGGATGTTGGTAGGTATGTTTCTTGAAACAAAGTGGTGGGGTTTGATTTTCATAATTTGTACATTTTCTGTAGTTATGTACTTTAATGAGTTTTTCTTTGAATTGATAAATTAAATAAATCTGTTGCATGTAAATGTATGCTAAAAAAATAAATATAAATAATTATTGCAGTGGTCCACCATGAATTTTAAAGATTTGGTTTCATTAGTGATATCAACTACTCTTTTTTGTTTCTCTTCAATGCTTCTGACTGAGCATTTATTATCTTGTAGGAGTTGAAGCAAGAGGGTTTATGTTTGGGACCCCAATTGCATTGGCTATTGGTGCTAAGTTTGTTCCTCTACGCAAGCCAAAGAAGCTGCCAGGTCTGCTCATAATCTTCTAAATTATATGACTAATCGGGTAAAAGGCTATGGCGTATATGGGCGGGGATGGGGAGGTGCATGTTAAGATCTACGAGGCAACGATTGTGTAGAAAAAATTTATAAAAACTATGGCAGTGCCCTATCATCCCTTGGCTTTGTCATTTGGTTAAGTGTAGAGGCATACATCGTATATTCGATGAGGAAGGTTTTATCTCCATGAGTGACTCGGCTGTGCCATTTGGTGAAATGTAGAGGCATACGGCATATATTTGGGTATTCGACGAGGAAGATTTTCTCTGTATAAGTGATTTGAGTGTAGGAACTACATTTTCATTTCTGAGAATAAGGTTTTTTTATGGCACTTCAGTGGCACCATTTCAGTTTTAAGTGTAAGGTTTTTTAATTCGGAAACAGTCAAGAAGATTATTCTATTTAGTGTCGTGTCTATGCTTATTAGAAAATATTATCAATTGGGCAGGGGATGTTATCTCTGAAGCATATGAGCTCGAATATGGCAATGATCGCCTAGAAATGCATGTTGGAGCTGTGAATTCAGGAGAACGTGCCTTGATTATTGACGATCTTGTGGCAACAGGAGGAACTCTATCTGCATCCATAAAGCTTTTAGGTGTGATTTTTAGTTATTTTTTATCTGCTTTGTATTGCAATATCCATTCAAACCTGTTCCAGTGCATTATTTTCCTGATTGAGGATTTGTGTTTCATGATCTTTTCCTACTAGAACGTGCTGGCGCAGAGGTAGTTGAGTGCGCATGCGTTATCGGATTGCGTGAAGTTAAGGTATACATGCCTTTGCCAATTTCACTATATGTTGAGGCTCTAGTGCTCAACTATCACAATTACTATGTTACAATATGCAATCAGTTCTCAAGATGCATTGGATCTTGTTAAAATATATGGCTGTTATAGGCAATCTACAACTATTTGAATAACAATCGGATCATGGTTCTATCGACATAAAGTGCAATATGATAACTGGAATTTCAATTTAGGTCTTTGGTACTTTTTGATCGCCTACTAACTATTATGGCTGTTATAGGCAATCTACAACTATTTGTTGTTAGATTCAAAGATAAGTATCGGAGGTTACATGACATTGAAAATAAACGAAAGAAATATGATATTTTCAACACAATTTTTCTGAAGTGTCATTTTGCTGTTGGCTGGTTTATAAGTAAGTGGTGGTGCTTTAACATGAATTCTGCTCTTGTGCAGGGACAGAACCGGCTAAATGGAAAACCACTATACATTCTCGTAGAACCTAGTCAATAAGCAACAACTTTCTCGGTTTAACTTCCATTTTCTGGACATGGTGGAGGAGATCGAAGGATAAAACTGCCGGATACTGACTATTCATAAGTTACGCTAGACATCCAGCCAACATTGAGAACTCAACTAATAAGCTCGTGGAGAGTGCTTCACTAGGCTTATATTACGCGGTGCTTTAACCGCCATATTGTCATGGCCAGGTGTGGTTGCCGACTAAACTGGCCAAGTGAACATAATTCTTTAGTATTTCAGTTTTTCATATGTAACAAGACTCATAGTTTCGAAATCGTCGTGGTTGTATTAGTGCATCTACTTCTGAAGAATATTTTGGAGGAGTCTGAAAATGTCTGCTTTTGGAGCATGCTAGTATGTTACTACTAGTGTGCCTCCTTAATCGTTATGCTAAATCTTGGAAAATTTTGAATTTTAATTTTTCAGTACCGATTAAATATAGGAGTAAAAAAAAAAAAAAATAGAGGTAGGAAACATTAGCATAATAGCACCCAATTTATATATGGTTAGGCCCCAACCTAACTACCTAAGTATCATGTAAGAGACGAGTTTGCAAGAAAATCCACATAAAGTAGTTAGATTCGATGTGATTGTAACCGATTTAGGAAATAAACCCTTCGATTCGACTTGTAATTTAACCGCTCGATCAGTTCAACTTGTTGGTTCGATTTTGCAATTAGACAGCTTGAATGGACTTGCACAGTTAACGGGTTGAATAGTATTCATTGGAAAGACCTGAATAGTGTTCATTGTAAGACCTATCAACTATCAAGATTGAATGTCAAATTTGAGTTTGGTTCTTACTAATTTTGGTTATATGGTAAACAGGTAAAGCGTCCTTGAAACTGTGATATGAACGTATCCAATCGGGTTATATAGGCTTCAAATTCCCCCTCAATTATTGAGAACCGGTCAAATGAGGGATTAAACTTTTGAGTAAGTCAGATTGTCCCCCAAACAATTTTTTAGGTCAATTTTCCCCTGAACAATTCTTCCACGTCTAGTTGCCTCCCTTAAATTTGACTGAAATAGACTTTTAACAGAGGTATAACAAGACTTTCACAAAAAATGAAAATTTTAGGGTCAATTTTAAATATAAACAAAAAAAAATTAGACTCCCTCAACAATATTTATTATATCCATGTTATGGTGTTATATTTATTTTTGTATTACTTTTATTGGTATAGTAAATATAGTTAAGGAAGTCCGACTTTTTTATATATTTAAAATTGAGCCCAAATCTTCATTTTAATGAAAGTCATATTTTACAACTTTTAAAAGTTTATTTCAATCAAATTTATGGAGCAACTCGACCTTGAAGAATGGTTCTTGGGGGCAAATTGATCTGAAAAATTCTTCAGGGAATAATATGACCTACTCAAAAGTTTAATCCTCATTTAATCGGTTTCAATAATTGTAGGGGCTATATGAAATTTAGCCGGTTATATATTATCGCACAAATTGAAAATACATAAATTTAAGTATCTCAAATATGAAAGTAGGTAGGATTGTACGTAACAATCGTAGTTGTGATAATAGGAAAATATAATAGGAAGACAATTTTCGAGATGACTCATAATGAATTTCTTTAATATTTATGAAATTTTCATTTTATCCTTAACGAAAAATTACATCATAAGGCAAACTTATCTAAGGTAAACTGATTTAAACTAATTGTTCAAAAGGTAAACTGATCTAAAATAATTGTTCAGGGGCCAAACTAATCTGAAGAAAAAGGTAAAGTGATTTATTCAGAAATTTAGTGCTTATTCGAATGATTGTCAATATTTTATGGGGCCTTATGAAATTTAGCCACAAAACAACAACCCATCTCAGCTTTTTTTGGTAAACAGGTTCATCGCCTTTAGTGCTGCAAAGGAGCCGGTTATGAGCGGAAACCGAGTTAACAACAAGGTTCATTTTAGCCGGGCAACGAACGGGTAGGAGTTGCCCCATAATTTCTATTTAAAAGAAAAATTCTATTTCAGGGTTTCCTCCCACTATATTTAATTGTTGAAATGCAAATCTGGTAATTCTTTTCCATAGTAGTTTTATATGTCATTGAAATTAGTTATGGTTAAAGTATAACATATATTTATATATTAAATATGAAAAATAAACGGGCGGGAAATCGAGGCGATCGGGTCTACCAGATAAGCTATCGAATAAATTTTTTGACTCGAGTATTGCACAATAAGAATACAAGTGGGTAACGTGCCCAAATTTTTCGAGTGGGATAATGCTCGGGTTCCGAATTACACAATCCATTAGCATCACTAATCACCTTAATTGATCCATCCTAGCCCGCCCGTCCAAATAGCCTTAGCCTTCTCAGTTTTCAGTTCTCACACAAATTATGATATAAACAGTCTTTAAGGAATGGAACCCCCTGTTGTTTGAGAATCCCAGCAGCAAGCAGCAAACACCAAACAGCCACCAAAACACAGGTTTAATTGTTTAACTTTTCGATTAAATAATAAAAAAGTTAATTTTAACGTTTCCAAATTCCACTGGTTGCTATAGCGCCAACTAAAAAAATGGAATAATGTAAATTTAACTTCAATTTCAAAAACTAGTAATGCACTAATCAAAAACTAATAAGTAGCCAATTATTTTGATTTTATCGACTAATATATGCTTTACGGAAGAGATGAGCCACCATAGAGCTTTATGTAGATATCGTATTCGTATAGTCTACCTCACCTAGCAAGCTAAAGCTTTGTTATGTTTGTTTATCAACTAATACGCATTTGTTTTTTTTTTGTCAATAAATGTAGCATCATTAGATTTTCTTAAAACCCAGATTCAATATATTCTTCTCTAGTTCCCCATGACAATTTTCGTTGTAATTTGGTAGTTTTCGTCGAATAAAATCATCAGTTATGACTTGTAGCTACCAACTCCTAAGAAGAAGGATATGCAATTATTAAGCGATTGAACGTAATTGATTTTGGAAAATGGGAATTCATCTGCAAAAAAGTTGATTACATAGACAAAATATATTAAGGGAAAGAAAGGTTTTTTTGGAAGAGATAGTATTATGTTGAGGAAGAAGATTGTGAAAATGTGAAGTATGGTTAAAATGGAAATGAAGATGGCATCCAGTTTATGTACTATTTATTAATTATCTATCCGTATTTGATTTTGAATGATTAATTGTTTTCTGATACTCATTTCTAATATTAGTTTGTTTTAAATTATATGAAAAGTTTGTTAGTTGCTTCAAGTTATACGTATTCCGTCATTTGTTTGCACTTCCAATACGTACTCTGTTTTGTGCTTTGTGCAAGAACTGTTTTCGATGATTATATGATTTTGGCTTAACAATTGCAGGTGTGATCCAATGCGTACTCTCCATAATACTAATGAGTTTATAAATTCAGGTCAGCTGCTTAATAAAAGGACGCAGAAGTTCATTGTTTGGGATTATTGTACTCGTGAGGGTACCCCCAGGGGCTGTCTGTAGACGGTGTAAAAGGCAGTTTGCATATAAGACTTGTCCAAAATTAGCAGGTAAGCCACCTCAAACCACACATTTCGTTGGATATATGCCCAGCCAACAGACTTCAAAATTAGGAAATAATGTCGCTCATCGATACACCAAATGTAAAAACAAATATCTTAGCTAATATCTCAGATCGAGCTAGAAAGCGCTGCACGGCCACTCCTGTATTCGATCAGGACCGCTGCAACTATGATATTGCAAGAATGATAATACAACATGACTATCCACTTCATATAGTTGAAGATACGAGTTTTATTAATTTTGCAAAGAGCCTTCAGCCTCAGTTCAATCTGGTAAGTGTAAGTACTATAGAGGAGCACATTAAGGGCATCTACTTGAGAACAAAACAAAGCCTCGCAAACTTGCTCGCTGAAATTCCTGGCCAAATCAGTCTGACTGTAGATTTGTTGGTTTCAGATCAAAGCTTAGGCTATGTTTTCCTGACAGGGCACTTCGTTGATTGTGATTGGAAATTGCAGAGACGGATGCTGAATGTTATCACTTTACCATATCCTGATTCAGAAGTTGCCTTCAATCATGCTGTCTCTGCTTGCTTAACTGATTGGAATTTTGAGGACAAGCTATTTACTCTAACCATCGACAATCCGTTCCTTAACAATTCTGTGAAAGAAAATTTGAGAGGTTTGATGTCAATAAACAACCAACTTACTCTCAACGGTCAGCTTATGCTCTGTAGTTGCTATGCTCGTACTTTTCGTGATCTTGCCCAAGATGCTCTAATGATGTGCAAAGCAACTGTAGAAAAGGTTCGCCGGAGTGTATTATATGTAAAAACTTCCAGAGTTCATGAGGAGAAGTTCACGCAATTAAAACAACAGCTTCAAGTCCCCAGCATGAAACATTTAATCCTTGATGACCTCACAAAGTGGGATACCACTTATCATATGTTGATGGCTGCCTCTGAATTGAAGGAAGTATTTTCTTGTTTGGACACTTCAGATCCAGATTGTACATTGACTCTTTCGATGGAAGAGTGGACTCTTTCGATGGAAGAGTGGAAACAAGTGGAGACTCTCTGTATATACTTGGGTCACTTTTATGATGCAGTAAACATTTTAACTGGACCAGTGTACCCTACATCCAATATATTCTTTGATGAAGTGTGGAAAACCCAGCTTGAGTTGATGCATGGGACTGTGAGCCAAGATCCTCTAGTGTGCTACATCACGAAGCCATTGTTGGGGAAGTTCGACAGATATTGGAGGGACTGTGGACTACTTTTAGCTACTGCGGTTATGATGGATCCGAGGTTCAAGATGAAACTCGTCGAATTTAGCTTTAAAAGAATATATGGGGCCGATGCTGATCGGTGGATCAAGATTGTTGATGAGGGAGTGCACGAACTTTACCTCGAGTATGTTGTCCACTCACTTCCTCCGCCAATATTTATTGAAGACCCACATGTATCTGTTGAAAGGACAGACATATCTCAAGATGATAGCTTTCTCACTACTGCTGACGATCTCTCAGATTTCGATGTCTACATTGGTTTTACGAACAACCAACACATGAAGTTCGAGTTAGATCAATATCTGGAGGAATCTCTTCTGCCTCGGGTGCAAGATTTCGATGTCTTGGGTTGGTGGAGAATCAATAAATCCAAGTACCCCACTCTATCCAAAATGGCATCAGATATATTGTGCATGCCAGTCGCAACTGTCTCCCCAAATTTTGTATTCGATACTGAGAACCGAAGAGTTGATAGCTACCTAGGCTCATTGCATCCGACGACTCTTCAAGCTCTCGTCTGCTTAAAGGACTGGCTTCAGTATGAAACGTCAGAATCCTTATCAGAAACTCCATCTGCAATTGTCAAGAATGAAAAGATATAATAGGTCATATTTTGGTACTATCTTGTAGGCTATTCATTTGTTATTCTTCCAAGTAATGCTTTATAGATAGGTATTTACTGCACATGTTTTCATCAAATTCTATTGCAATTGAACACTTTTTTGGTCTAGCATTTTTTACATGACTAGTTGAACAAGCGAAGCACAGTATAGGTGTCTTTTTGGTTGTAATTATTAAAAATCTTATCTTATGTAGTAATATGATAAAGTTTCTTATTTCCTACAATAGCTAATAATACTTCTCCAGTAGAACAAGAAATTATGTTGTCAAGATATTAAATCTTTAAAAAGTCCATATTTGTTAATTCATGTCTTTCTCAACTTTTTGTCTGAATCACTTCTTGGACTTGAAATTCAAGATATTTCCAATGGCATTTTCACACTCAATACACCGTTTTTCTTCACAAACCCAACCATTAATATATTTGATCTTAGAAAAGTGCAAGAGCATGAACCAAATGAAACTGATTCATTCACTAACAATACGTGAAGGGTTGATCTCTCAACCCAATGTTTACTCTAAGATTATATCTTTTTGTTGTACTCATGAAGCAGGTGATATGAGATATGCTCAGCATCTGTTTGAATCAATTCATGAACCAAACATATTCGTTTGGAATACTATGATCAAGGGATATTCTCGGGTAAAGTCGACAAAAGATATGGTCCGTATGTATAAGGAAATGCTGAGGAGTAATACAAAGCCAGATAATTATACATTCCCGTTTTTGCTTAAAGGTTTTACTTGTGAAGTTGCTTTGAAGTGTGCAGAAGGGATACATGCTCATGTATGTAAGTTTGGATTCAACACGAATGAGTTTGTTAAGCATATGTTGATTCATATGTATTGTTTGTGCGGACAACTTGATATAGCTCGTGGAGTTTTTGAATTGAGCTCAAAAGGCGACGTGATTGTTTGGAATGAAATGATTTCAGCATATAACAGAAGGAAACTATATGAAGAATCGAGGAAGCTTTTTTATGAAATGGAGGAAAAGCAAGTGCTGCCCACTACGGTTACTCTCGTTTCCGTGTTGTCAGCTTGTGCAGAACTGAAGGATTTACACACTGGCAGGTTGATACACCAGTATATGAATGACTGCAGAGTCGAGTCAAGCTTGAATTTGGAGAATGCTCTGCTAAATTTATATGCAACTTGTGGGGAGATGGGTGTTGCAGTTGATATATTCATGAGTTTGAGGAACAGGGATGCAATATCCTGGACAATAATTGTAAAAGGTTTTGCGAGATTCGCACAAATTGACCTAGCTCGGGACTATTTTGATCTGATGCCTGAGAGGGATTGTGTCTCCTGGACAGCAATGATAGATGGATACATCAAAGCAAACCGGTTTAAAGAGGTACTACAACTTTTCCGAGACATGCAAGCTGCCAGTGTAAAGCCTGACCAATACACTATGGTTAGCATACTTTCAGCTTGTGCCCATCTAGGTGCACTAGACCTTGGAGAGTGGATAAAGGCATACATGGACAAAAACAGCATCAAATATGATGTTCACTTGGGGAATGCTCTGATGGACATGTACTTTAAATGTGGGAGTGTGGAGAACGCGCTAGAAGTTTTCAGAAAGATGGTCCTGAAGGATAAATTCACTTGGACCGGAATGATTGTTGGTCTCGCCAATAATGGCCATGGAAAGGAGGCTCTCAGTATGTTCTCAAAGATGTTGAATGCTACAGAAACGCCAGATGAAATAACTTACATCGGTGTTCTTTCTGCTTGTACTCATTCGGGTTTGGTCAATGAAGGCAGAATGTTCTTTGCCAGAATGATCGTTGATCATGATATTAAACCTAATGTAGCACATTATGGGTGCATGGTTGATTTACTTGCTCGTGCTGGGATGTTGGATGATGCTTATGAAGTTATAACGAATATGCCAATCAAACCAAACTCAACTGTATGGGGATCTCTTCTCAGTGCCTGTAGAGTTCAGAAAAATGTGGAGATGGCTGAAACGGTAGCTAAAAGGCTTCTTGAGTTAGAGCCAGCTAATGGGTCTGCCTACATTCTCTTGTGCAATATATATGCAACTTGCAAGAAATGGGATAGTCTACGCGAAGTGAGGAATTTGATGATGGACAGGGGAATCAGGAAGATACCAGGTTGCAGTTTGATAGAAATGAATGGTATGGTTCATGAATTTGTAGCTGGTGATCAGTCTCATTCGCAATCGAAAGAAATATACAATAAAATAGAGGAGATGATGAAAGATCTAAAGCTTGCTGGGTATTTTCCTGACACTTCAGAGGTGGCTCTCGACACCAGGGAAGAAGAAAAGGTGATGGCTCTAAGTAGGCACAGTGAGAAGTTGGCTATTGCTTTTGCACTTATTAATTCAGGTCCTGAAATCACAATTAGGATAGTGAAAAACCTGAGGATATGCATAGATTGTCACCATGTAGCAAAGTTAGTATCGAAAATTTATGACAGGAAACTTGTTATCAGAGATCAAACAAGATTTCACCATTTCAAGAATGGCTTCTGTTCTTGTAAAGATTATTGGTGAAATTCGAATACTTTTACCATTACATTTTGTTGCATTTTCACTCTGCACCATCAACATTAGTCCCTTCAACATTATCATTTCGGAAACCAAATTTGTACTTTGACTCTTTAGGACCAATCATCAAGTCCCTGTTTAGTTTGGAGGAAGTAAAATAGGGAGGAAATTGCCGGTTTCAAAAAGTGGATCAAGGTTTGTTTGGCCATATCTATTACTATATTAATATATCGCCTAACAAGGTTGTCTTTGGCCTCGAAAGTTCAAAAGTTGCAATTTAGTCCTAAAAGTGGACAAAAGTTGCGACTTAGTCTAAAAGTTGAGAGTTACACACGCACCTAAGAATGACTCGTTTCTTTAAGTAAGTTAACTCGTTAGGGACCTTAATTATTAACCTTGTGTATGTTGTTGATTTAACAGAGGGCTCCTATCTGGTGGAGGTGGTATTATAGAGCATGTCCTGTTTCTTATACCCTTTACTGTAATGCTGGTATCGCAGTTCAGCGATTATCTGACAATAAAACATAGCTTCATTGGATAAAATGTTCAACATTTACATACATAAGAAAGCCGATATGGTTTTAGAAAGTCGATACAGATTATTACGGATTCAAACATAGCTTCATTGGATAAAATGTTCTTGATTTACTATTCTCAATTTATTATGTACAAAACTTACGAGTATGCAATATAAGAGACTGCATCAGGAGTTGGAGAAATCGCCATCAGGCAAGCATTAACCCCTTACTCTAATCCAGGAGATCTTCCAAAAGCTCATCATATTCAAGGTTCTCCACACCATCAGGAATAGGAATATCATCCAAAGCCTTCGAGAAGTCAATATCATCATCATCCTCGACTGATACATCCTTCACAGACGATTTTACACCTCCTTCGACGGCTTGTACTTGGCTCGGGTTTTCTTCTTCATCAACAATTAACATATCTTCAAGTTCTGATGCCAACTTTTTAGTGTCCAATTCACCTTTGGTCGAAATGTTATCAACAGCCTCCAAGTCAACTACAACACCATCCTCAGTTGATGCATTCTCCATGGACGATCTTAAACCTCCTTCGACGTGTACTTGACTAGTATCTTCTTCATCAGTCATCAACATATCTTCAAGCTCTGACGCATTCTTTTGAATGCCGGGTTCATCGTTGACTGAATGTTGTTCATATCGTGCAACCTTGCTGGATTGATATTGTTGCTCCATACTAACATCGTTAGGATAAATTCTCTTACCGAGACACCCTCCCGGAACCCTAAGACCACCTTCTTGGACGACAACATGAGAATAACTCTGTTTTCTTGGACAAATTTTCTCCTCTTGTCTAGTAATCTTGCAAAGAACCAAATCAGTCGAACCAATATTCATCTCCTGCAAGCTCTTCTTGGACAAAGAGTATTCATGCATTAACCAAGAATACCTTTGAGCATCTTCATCACTCGACATTTCTTGACCGTTCTTGATCTTGAATTTGAACAACTTGGTAATAAGGCGGTCGTCACAGCTTAACTGTTCGCCGGTCTCTGCATGCCAAAGTCCACGACCACATGAACGATTACAGTTCTTGCTGGTAGCGTTGCGGCTGACTTTAGTCAATCTGGTGGAGCAATAAAGAAACTGCTTCTGTTTCTTCTTGGAAGCATAATCAACATCATCGGTTGTTTCCCATGCATCGTTGTCGTTGAACAATACCCAGGGTAGCGAGTTGTCGTCGCCGTAGAGTTTCTTGTTGTCTTGAATATGAGGGGAGGGAAGATCATCACCCAAAATCTTCTTCTTCAAAATAAACAAGAGTTCTTGATTCGTCGGCCTAAAGCGGAACCCCGGTGGGGGTAGAGAACTCATATTTAATTTCTCTCTTAATGTTAATATCAGTAGAAATAATAATGCTTGAAGTCTAAAAATAAATTGTTTGGTTTAATTTATAGATGTTAAGATATGGGTGTTGATGAGAATATTTGTTATAAAGAAGCCCAATAGTGCTTATCAAGTAAAATTAGAAATCTAAGTAGTGAACATGAATTGTGTTCGTATAATAATTAGCAGAACTAACTAATTTATGTTAAAGAGTATAATAGTAGGAGCAGGAGTGGAGAGTTACGGTTCATTAAATTTCTCGTTTTTTAATGATTTATTTATCGTAAAAAATGTATATTGTATTCATTTAAATTATATATTTTTTTCTTGATATATGTGTCAAAAAGATTCATTAATGTCAATCATATCTAAGCTTATTTTTCCGTGTTAAATAATTTGTACCAACTTGTTTAACATATTTTGATACACAAACTATATCGGTGTATAATATCATTTTGGTACATTTCTTTTGAACATTTTATGTTGTACCATCTTAAAATGATACTCCCTCCATTTCATAATACAAGAATTTTTCGTTTTTCCGTATCTAACTTTGATTAACAATAACTAATTAACTACAATATAAAAAATTATAAAAAGTTACATTTATGAAAACTCTTCGATATAAATTGATCGATATAAATTTTATGTTTTTTGAACTAAAGAATAAAAAGTAATTGACGGTCAAAGTTGGACACGCAAAAACAAAAACGTCAATTAAAAAAGAAATGGAGAGAGTATATATTAGTAATGGGTACCATCTTTAAATTAAAAATAACTATATATGTTGATTAATAAACATTAATAAACGGTACTATTAATGAAAGCGATATTTTTATCTAGCCATATCTTACCACATTTCTTTCGTAAAGCCCTTAAAACATCGACATAATTATTTCGAACAGTAAAAATATAAACTAGAAATGGCCAGTGAAAATGACACACCAAAACCAAAGTCCAAATTAAATTCCTAGTTAATTAGATAATAGCTCCAGTGGTTTATTTGTCATGAGTTAAGCTAGCGATTAAATACATAGCATCTACGAAATTAGCAGCTTTGACCTCAAAATGCATTATGCAACAAAAAGAAAACTCCCAGCTGCTAACAATATACATAGTGGAATCCCTATTTTGCTTTCTTCTTTGCCTGCTTCCCTTTCGGATTAGGCTGAGCACGTTTCTTTGAAGTCTTCACCATGGATTTCTTTTTTTGTTTTGCATCTTCCATTTCCTGGCTGCCATCATCATCTTCATCAGTTCCATCCTTGCCACTAAATTCCTCGCTTTCACTACCACTTTCCTTCGACTTCCTCACTGCGGGAGTCTTCTTTCTGGTAGTTCTCTTTGTTGGAACTTTAACATCATTAGTTTCCTTTAGGTTGTCACTGCCATTATCATGCCCATCCTCGTCTTTTGCACTTTCGGCCATTTTTCTTTTTCCAGAAGCCTTGTTCGTGTTAGTACTTCTTTTTCTTGACTTTGCCTCGTTGTTATTCCCTATTACGTCATCTTCTGGCTCATCAAGATCGTCACCATTCTCATCGATTTTGACATTATCTTTACTTGTTTTACTAGCTATTCTCGTAGTCTGGTTTCCAATAATCTTTTGCAACTCTGGAACGTAGGCTGTTGTCTGAAATAAAGGGACATTCACATCACTTAAATCAGTCTATACAACTGTAGTCACAATGAGTGAAGGGAAACATACCCTGCCGCCAGCTTTGATAAATTCAATCTTTTTACCTGCCAGGCACGTAAATTTCGTCAATGTAACTTATACAAACCAATTAACAAAGTCATGTATGGAATATAAAATTTGTATATATCTAGAAGAAAATACACATGAGCATAACACTCAGAGACGGAAGAAACACATGAGCTAACCACAGTGAATAATTTAGAAATAGCAGAGTATAAACTCCTGCATCAGCCTTATGCATATAGATATGACCACATATTGGTAGTCTGATCACATTCATGAGCTAATATAATCCGGAGACTCAATGTTCAGTACAACTTTCAGCAGTGGCCGTTATTAGATAGAGGACTCTTGAACAAATAACCATGAACTACAGGGTAGTTGGGTTAGATGCCAACCATCAACCAAAGCCTTCCCAGGCTTCTTTTCTCGGTCATGGAAGATCCAGTTACTAGGGAACTGACTACTATCTGCCCCAACCTGGACGGCTTTTTCGACGACCTGTAGAATGAAGCTTCTGTTAAAAAAGACCAGAAAAGTAAAGCAATCTTACCATCGAGTTTTCCAGGTTTTTTCCCCCATCGAAGATGGAACAACCATAATTCAGGAAAGCGGGTGACATCAGCATCAACTTCAACCGCAAAGTCTGTTACCTAAACTTATAGACTTGATAACTAGCACAAGAATGTGACTTTTCTAGAATTCACAATCATAAAATAGTCTTTTAGCTTTCTACACAAATTGGTGGCTAACCTCGTTAATACACTTGAGCAGTGTAGTGCAAGTCTCTTGGGACATACTGGAAGCAATTTGCTGAGGATGGATTCTGGCCTGTCGAAACATAAAACTAAGTCACTGTCAAAAGTCAAAACATCAGATTATGTCAGTGCACGGAAGCAGAAAGATCTCTAACCAGATTATACGTAACAAAAGTTTCAGAGAAACAAACAGTTCTTAAAATTCAATGCCAGTGATTAAGATCATGAGAAGCATCAATTTACCATAAAAGCAACATTATATTTTAGTTGTAATATGCATAATGCCCGACAGATTAAAACCAAATTTAACCAATTAATCGTGCACACATCTTTAAATGTGGAAGGAAAAAAAAGTAATGTCACGAACTTGATACAATACTTCATCAGCCATCCAATTTCCAATTCCAGAAATGTAACCCTGCATAAGGAAATATCATGCAAAGTTAAATCTTCCACTTGGATAAACTTGACTATGAATAGTTCTTCTTAAACAATAACTGGTACAACATAATTATCTAAGTTAAAAGGAAACTTATAATAGATATGTTTTCCCAGTTGGCAATTGTCAACAATATAATAGTGATGGTATAACTAGACCAAGAGCACTGATATTTTATGCAGTGGCACAATGACCAATATGAGTAGAAAAGTAAGCACCCATAAGTTCATGATAAAAGGATAAATTTTAATATCCACATATTAAACATTTTTCTGGAATTACCATGGGGAAGAATCATGAGAAAATAACCTGGTCAAGTAAGAGTGCCTTTATGCCGGTATTCTTTTTCCTTAAGGAGTTGTAGAACTCATCAGTAGTCATAGGATCGAACAGAGCATCTGGACCAAGCTCAGATATAGGAGGTACTGATCTCGGCTATGAAACAATAACAAAGAGAGATGTCATAATGATGGTTGATATAGAACACAAGAAAGCTCTGAACATGCTACGCTGCAACCATGGTTACGTACATTGTCAAGCAACCTAACTTTAGCAAATCGTCTCTTATCAGTAAATGAAAATTCCAAGCCATCATTTAACTGCAAAAATATAAGAGCAGTAAGAAATTTAGAGAGTTGTGCCAGTACCGAGGTTACTTCATGTAATTAAGATGTTAATTGTTTTAACTCTCTACAAAACGAGAATTGATGTAGTTCACTTAAAAAATCTTAGATAAATCTCAATCACAACAAAAACAATATTAGGTTAGACTATTGAACTCCATAACCATATAAACAATTAGAGGAAAAACAGGTATCCAGCAAACCATATGCATGGAACCAACTAATATAACACCAAAATTTAGATTAAACATATGAATCACTGGCAGTTAAAACAAACAGCTATACAGGTAAAAGTAAAGTGGCATTTTTTAATAATTGTTCATTTCTTCTTTAATATTGTTGTTGGATAGAAAAGAGTTCTGAAACATAAGAGACTAATACAACCCCGTACTTATATGTATTCATACGATGATAGAATCTTGCACCCTGCTACTATATGCCCTTCTTTTTCTTTTTCCAATTTATTGTAGGCTTGTAGCAAATGAAAGAGGAAGTCAAATTACAAGAGGCATCCCAAATGTCAAAAAAAGGAAGTCAGGGGTATCTAATTGATGTCGTAATGTATATAATCTTACCTCAACGAAAAACTTGGAATACTTGGAAGGCCATTCATCGGTGTCCTTTACTGCAGCTCTAAATGACACATGGAACATAGTACGATGACCATTTAAATCCAGATGAGGCATCAGAACGAAACTCTTGGCCAATTATCAATGAACGGTAAAGGAAACAGAAGTCTAAGCTTGAACAGCACAACTGGTACACTTCCCCATATACTACGTAATTCACGTCATGTAGTTTATTTTTTGTAATCTTTACAGCATTTTAGAAGAAATTTTCCTACTGTTTTTCTGTAACAAATTTTAAGAGAACCTACCTTACATATTTTGTGATAGCAACTCCCTTGATATACACAGCGCCAGCCATTCCTGGAAAAACACAATTAAATGACAATAAATCAAACAAAGTTAACCTGCCACAAGAAGTCCCCCCACCCCAGTAACATCATTATGGAAATTCACCAACTAAGTAAAAATTCAATTCAGACGTCCATTTTCATTTTTTTGTGTTCATCTTTCTCACTTGTATTTTCCTCGAATACTTATTAGAGGACACCCATATGTTTCCTCTTCTATACAATCTAGTCGTTGTACTTCATTCTGAATCTTAACTAAGACACCGGAGTGCCTTCAAAAATAAACTATTGATAAGCAACAAAAAATCAGAACATACACAGATTCATTAATGCAAGCCACTTGCACATATATTTAAAAAACTATACACTTACATAATGTACTTCTATTGTAAATGTTTAATGTTGACAAAATATACAAACAATAGAGGAATGTGGTTAATTTTGAGTTAAACGAAAGCTACGGATCAATAAAGTCACAACTTTTGTCAATATTCACCACTGAAAATTCACTGAAACGATTTTGGAACAGTAAATTGTAGTCCCTCCATTTCTAAAACATCGTTCAGATTGCTTTTTCAATGTTTAAAACAATATACATGTCTAAATCAACTCACACAACTTTAGATTAAATCAAAATTATGATCTCAATAGTAAAGTGGAGTAAAAATCTATATTACCATATATCTTCACATAATATCATACTCCGCAAGATATATTAAAAGAAAACTGATTTTAAAGTTCAAAATTCACACATCAAAATTAAACTTAAGAAGTTGACGATCTTTTAGAGAGGAAAGGACTACTAAATTGAAAAGTAGGAAAAGGAGGGGTATCTAGCTGGACCTACATGGCTACATTATAATTTAGACCTCTATCGAAGTTAAATGTGTAACTAAAACAATAAAGTCCATTAATTTTGACAATTGAAAATCAAAGTGGACAAACTTTTCGGGACATAATTATTAATTTATTATACAGTGAATGGAACAAAAACAATTCGAGAGAGTAAAAATATACCAAAATGGAAAGTAGGAAAAGGGGGGGAGTCGAGCTGGAGCCACATGTTTTTGCCCTTGCGATGAGCAGACACAATAGTCTTGCCTAGCAGAGCCGCTTCGAATTCTTGAGGTGAGACGCCGTCGATCACCTTCGAATCGGCGGCTATGATTGCTTTCACGATCTTCTTCCCCACGCAGTGCTCCTCCAACGCCCTACGCGCCGCCTCCACCTCCGGCAATTCCGGCATTCTTATGTTACTGGAGAGTTGAGGAAAGGGGTTTTGGTCGGGGGTTTTGATATGGACGTAAGTAAATTAAATGAAGCATTTGAATCAATTTTTTTTCTTCTTGTCATAATTACTTTGACATGAGTTTCGAAATCAATAGTCTATTCGATTAACTCTGAATCAAACAATTTTTAGGATTAATTTTTCATATCATTAATTGGTTGTTTGTATTTAGTGTTAAACAATGGGTCGAGTCGAATTTGGAATACTCGACTCGATAAGAGAACGCGTCAAGTACTATTCGGCTCGTTAAAGTAACGAGCACAACTTTTGTACACGATGTTACAGGACTTCTTAAGTCAAAATGAAAAAAGTTATAATTATTTAGAGCAAATAAAAAACACATTGTTATACTTACATCATTAGTAAATCGTAACGCCCCGCCCCGGGAACCGGGTCGGAACATTATTTGATTTGATGGACTGGCCTCACAAACCATCACAGGTCTTTCCAGCACGTTTTGTCCTCACTCACGTGCTCACGGGGACACTTCCCAGTGGGTCACCCATCCCAGAATTACCCCAGGTCAAGCACGCTTAACTTTGGAGTTCTTCTAAGTTGGGCTACCGAAAAGAAGATGCATCTTGATGATATGAGTAGTACCAATCAATCATATCAAACATATCACATCGCCCCACCTTGGGCCGGGTATTACAATCTCCCCCCACTTAAACACTCAACGTCCTCGTTGAGCCCATCCACATCCACATCCAGGACTGTACCATCCGTGTGAGACTCATCTCACAATTCCGGACGGCTCCGCTTTGATACCATTTGTAACGCCCCGCCCCGGGGACCGGGTCGGAACGTTGTTTGATTTGATGGACTGGCCTCACAAACCACCACAGGTCTTTCCAGCACGTTTTGTCCTCACTCACGTGCTCACGAGGACACTTCCCAGTGGGTCACCCATCCCAGAATTACCCTAGGTCAAGCACGCTTAACTTTGGGGTTTTTCTGAGTTGGGCTACCGAAAAGAAGATGCACCTTGGTGAGGGAGTGAGGAGTGTTTCTTTTGTTTTGTAAAAAGATGATAGTGAATGATAGAGGTTGAGCATGCTAGACACTTGTATAGGTGGTTGGAGTTGCCTTTAGGTGCATGAAGGACAAGTGTCCTCATGGAGTGGAGATCAAGTTTGGCTCCCTTTTTGAGTTTGCTAAAGTAGTGGGGTAAAAGTACAAATATAAAAAGTTTAAAATTACCATCTAATGACATGCAATGCATACGCCCCACTTAATTTTATTCGACTACGACTCGATTTATTTTTCGACTAAAAAATTTAACGTGTCTTACAAATTATGACACGTTGCCTCTCTCGGGAAATAAAATAATATTTATTTAGCACGTCCACGGGACGGGTTATTTCATAAATTACATAAACTTAATTACTTGGAACATTAATAAAAATAATTATAAACCCTAATTATATATAAATATTTTTAACATATATTAAATTTATGAATTTGTTTGATAATTTATTAACGGGCAGAGTAAAAATGGAGTGATTCGAGTATTTCAAACGAAGATCATCTAAATCGTGTACTGTACTCGTTAACTATCGAGCGGTCTATCACGTCGAGCATTTTTCTAGGCTTTTTTTTCATCTAGGCACCTCAACTTCAATAATCATTTCAAATAGCCATCTGGACTATTGAACATTTCAAATAGGAACTTAGAATATACTTTTGGCACATGAATTTTTAAAAAATGTATTTATAGCACTCAAACTTCACTTTAACAAGTATATTTAAGGGCAAAATAGGAATCTAAATACATTACACTTGATGGGTGCATTTTTAAATAACAAACACTTACTGGATCAATTTTAATAATAAAAACAAAATAAAACTTCGTCTTCAACCTTACACCCACCTCCACGGCATGCCCCCTTCAATCTTTAATATTTCGGCGCAATTTCATTTTTCCCCTTTATTTTTACACTTACAACCAATCTCCCCACTTAAAGTATTTATTTTGGGTATTTAATTCTTTATCATGGCACGGCGTCACGGGTGTGAAAATTTCAGGGTGACAACACATATATAGCCACATTCGCTGATAGAAAATTTTGGTTATACGGATCGTTTATTCATGGGGGTACTTTGATGGATGTCTTGATGTGATCAGATAGTTTCACTGCATAGTTTTGATGTTTAATGGGAATTCGTAAGATAGATTATTGATTCATGCGAATACTTGGATGGGGAAGGGGAATCCGGGATGATAATAGGGGTAGGGTAGGGCAGGGGTATGATAATGTTGGAAATTGATGTGTCAATTTCCTCAATTACTGCCCGTGAACTATATCATCTATATATACGGTTCAACAACCGATAGTTATCTGAACTATCAGTAGTCTCACCCGAGATAATGCCGGGGGTCATCGAATGGTAGACTAGACTCTCACGATGATCTTCGGGATTCGTGTATACGGTCTTATACGTTGAATCCCGATGCCTTCGTTACTCGGGCTATGAGGTCACACACGTAACAATTACCGAAGATACTTTCGAGTAATGACCCGAAAGTGAATAAGGGATTTGATCCATATTGAGGAATTTCGGTTCGATCGAGATCGTGTCCCGACCGAACCGATGGTGCGCCCGGAATTGGTTCCGGACACACCATTTGGGGTTTATGTATATATATATGTGAGATATATATATATATATATTATCATTTATTGAAATGATTTAATTAATTAATGAATTAATTAAATAAGATATGATTTAATTAATTAATTAAGATTAATTAATTCCATCATCATGAATGGTTGACATCTTGGTGGCTACTTTATGCCTTGGGAAGGCTTTGTAAGTCTTGGGAAGAACTCTTGTAAGAGAATCTTCCATGGACCAAGAGGCATTAACCATATGGATGGTTAATGTGTTTGTTTAGTGTATAATGTGTTTCATCATCCATTCTATATCATAAGATGATATAGAATGGGTAGAGGATAAAGCTAAGTATCACACAACTCTTGTTAGAGAACAAAAACAAACACACACACTTCATCTTCAAACCCTCTAGCAAAACTCTAAGTGTTAGAGTATAGAAATTGTTCTATAGTTTGCTATAGTAGTTAGACTACACACTCCTCAATAACACACACTAGTCCAAGTGTGTCTTATTTCTATCTAAGGTATTGGTGTGGACTATTTCATAGTAGTTCCATATCACCTTGGTGATAGAAATTTCTTCAAGAAGAAAGCAAGGAGCAAGGTGTGGGGATAAGCACTTGAAGATCATATCGCTTCCGCTCACGCTTCAAAGGTATATCTTTGTAGCCACACTCTTTGATTATGTTAGTTGTAGCATATTCACACTATCTTTAAACATATACTTCTATGAGCTAGTTCTATTGTGTAAGTTCTAACGATCAACGAATTAGGGTTTTCTAGACATATGAACTATCGTAGTTCATTGTGTCTTGCAACCCCGGGATATTCCAACAGATAAGAGTAGGGGTAAGGACGAAGATGATGTTTTTATTTTATTTTTATTTTAACTAACAAAAAGATAATTATTAAAATTGATCCGATAAATGTTTGTTATCTAAAAATTTATTCATAAAGTTTAATGTACATATTCTGTTTTGCCTTTAAATATTTTTGTTAAAATGAAGTTTAGATGTCATATTTGGAACTTTGACCAATGTCAACAAGTTCATGAAGATTATAAGCATAATTTAATTAGTAAAGAATTAAAATATTTAGTATTAATAGCCCCATTAATATAACAGTTTCACACTTTTATATAGATTAATAATTAATAAAATAATCAATTTTTAAACTTAAGATGGATCTCTCTTTTTTATATAAATATGTCACATAAATGTTCAACGATGTTTAACAATTGATTTATCACCATATTTGGAACTTTGATCAACCTTTTTTTTTATATAAATATGTCACAAGTTAATGATAGATCAATCCTTTTTATATAGATATGTTTCATAAATGTTCAAATATTTTTAACAAATGATTTATTACCATATTTGGAACTTGATCTTTAACCACTGATTTATTACCATATTTGGAACTATGATTATCAAGTTTATCAAAATAAATATATAATATTCAGTCTTTTATGATAACGAGTTGGTACAATTTTTGAATTCTTTCATTTTTTACCACATCATTTAAATCTTCAAAAGTATTCAACTGCAAAAATTATCTAGAACAAACATGGTAAAATAACTTTATAAAACTGTTACAATTTAATTTTTTTTATTATAGATTTTGTATATAATTTGATTGATAAAAAATTAGAGTGTTCAATTTCTTTTGATAGTTAATGCATATTCAAATAATTCAAGAGTTCGAATGTTCAAAAGATGGAGCCATAGTGACAACATCTTTACTATTACAATTCAAATGAGCAGAATTAAAACATCCAATAAAAATGTCATGAAGATTTTCAAAACAACCAACTTTGGTCGGAATCCAAAAAATGTTGCAATTATCTTTCAGAACTTTATCTCTTTGCTTTCTCCATTCTTCAGTGCTGCTAATAAACTTGAAGTGCTTAGTCCAGATCTGTGAAGTAAAGGAGTCAGTGACCACGAAAATGTTGTGTTGCATAAACCTTTCCATAATGAAGAAGAGTGTGAAAATTATTTCACCGAAGGAGACTAAGTCGAGAGCTATGTCTCCTTCATTAGGACTCATTATCTTGTTTCCCTTGAAACAATGTCTTGATCCTTTAATTGACAGTGAAACAATCCAATGAGGAGTTAACTCATTAGATGTTCCAAAGCAAATTCTTGCGTCTCTTTTGTTGCAAGATCTATTACAGTGTTTCATGCCGATGGGGCTACAACTGTTATAGATCAGAGGTGGTTTGTTGTTTGGTAATTCCTGTTTGTTCTGAGTAGGTCTTAATGAGGCCTTCTTCCAGTCAGAAAGAATGTTGTCATGCAGAACCAGGGTACATTGGATGGATGGAGATTTGTCGTTGAAGATTGCTTGATTTCTGGTGATCCAGATCGACCAAATAGTATAACAAAAATTCTGAAGATCATGAGGACTAATGTGCTGGTTGCAATTTTTCGAAGGATTTATCATATTTATGATCGTTTTAGTGATGTCATTTAATAAATAATTAGGATTGATTTTTTTTATAGTCCATAATGTTGATGCAAAGGGACACTTAAGGAAGAGGTGATCGCTAGTTTCCTCTGTTGAATTACAAATAATGCAATTTGTGGAAATTTGTTTATTTGTTTTTATTTGGAGTCTATTAAGTAGTAATCTCCAAATAGAGTGTTCAATTTCAATCCTCTAGTTACTAGGACGATTTCACAGTTTTTATAATGTAGAAAAAGGAAGATTATTAAGCAGATTTAGATGCACGCTATTCAATAATAGCACAGTGGTGACAGAAAGTGTAATAAAAAGGGACGGACAAACAAAAGCATCTTTCAGATGTTAGCTAATAAGTCCATTGCACATTTGCATCCCATTCCTTATCATCATCATCATCATCATGCATTCATCCTCCTCTCCCCACTATTTATCGATCTTGATTAAACACATAGATCTACCTAATTTTTAATCATGGGAGAAAACATCCAACATCTCCTGCACACATTGCCCAACTATTAGGAGAGATCCGACAAACTTTTGTGCTAATTTGTGATCCTCTCAAAAACAACTGTTATTAATATAATAATGAGTATATATTTGTATACCACAACAATATAGAATTTATTATAAATTACTATTTTTAAAAATAATGTTGACATTCTACTTATCGAAAAATAAAAGTCTTATCTTAAACGTATCTTTATACTCGAAAAATTAACAATAGAGAAGTTGCAAGCTAAAGTACATATATCGAAAACAAATTTCCAAAATAAAAAATGTAATGACTGAGAATGTTATAATTGTACTTTGGATGATTAGTGATGTTTAATTCATTTCAATTACTCATGTAAAAAACCATCATATAGTTCAAGCATTCACGTTGAGAAGATGATCCAACCAAGTACTTATTTTAAATTCATTTTTCACCTTCAATTTTTTCATGCATTTATTATTTTCGAAGTAAAGATTTGACTATGAGATTACTTTCTAATTACATCCTACAACAAATGAAATTACAAGAATATATTATTATTACGAAAATAAGTAAAAGGAGTTTTTAATAATGAGGATAACAATAGCTATTGATCAAATTTTCACTTGATAAAGACATCATATAAATTAAATGAAAATTTGACCAACAAAATGTGTGATGTGAGGTTAAAAATATTATATATTTCGAATACACACTTTCAAGTACGACGGATCCCAATCAACAAGCATTGTTACATACTTTGAGTTGACCGGTGAGAAAGGCTAAGACTGTTCCAAAGAGGACCATCTTTATCATACAGACTAAAGCACCGTCCAGTTCTGGAGAGAAAGTTGGGAGTTTGGCTTTAAGATACTAAGGAAAATCCTTAGTATTGTTACTAAATTAATCTCAACCTTTCAATTATTTATTGTAGTGATGTGGCAGATCCAATGGCAATAATTAAAAAAGGGTAATTTTGACCACAAAATATTAATAATTAAAATTAAATAATAATAAATTACTAGCTAAAAATTAGGTAACAATATTATTGTATAGACTATATCCCATATTTTTCTCTCTGTTAATAGAATTTCTTGGTTATTTCCAATTCTGCCAACAGTTTAATAAATAGCTTGATTCCACGAATTTAATTACTTGTACTAGTTTGAATTTGTCCGCTTCTTTTCATCTTTGTCATTAACTTTTTCACCTTTCCTTACATTAAAAACTTCACTGATTATATACATATAACCTAATGCATAAACAAACAAATATATATATATCATATTTGTGAGTTGATTTAATAAATTCATATGTGAAAATTATGTTTTATAATTTAATAGTTAACCGATTCTCTCATTTTGATGGTTATATTTAACTTGTCATATATATTAATATACATGCTCGGTTTAATTTCTTCAGTAATATTAAAGTGTAATCACTAATTTACATTAACCATGACAATTCGGTAAATTTCCAAATTCAATAAGTATTGGGAATTTATGCAAGTCGACACATGCTTTGTTTAATTTCTTCCATAATATTAACAAATCAGCAATTCAGTTCTCAATTCTTCCCTCACAAACTTGTACAATGGGTATGATCTGCATTGCTCAATCATGTTGGGGATGCTGGAATGCCGTTTTCGACCGAGGCTCGTGCATTCTCCACCTCTTTGGGGAGAATGGCCTTCAATTCCTTTTTGAATATGGCGATCTTGTAGAAGATTGAGGTGTTCGCATCGTTCTCATGGTTATTACCACAATATGGCGATCTTGTGGAAGATTGCCATCGGAATCCTGAAAAAATCATGGTTATTACCAAATAAGATAACAACATGGTTACTACCACACTAAGATAACAATATGGTTACTACCACACATATAATAACATGGTTATTACCAGACTAAGATAACAACATGGTTACTACCACACTAAGATAACAATATGGTTACTACCACACAGATAATAACATGGTTATTACCAGACTAAGATAACAACATGGTTATTACCTCTTTAATACAATAGTCTGGTTTTTATCATATTATGAACACATATAACATATACAACATTGAACAATTTATAGTATAAGAAAGATAAAACTATCGACTTCATAACGTTCATAAAAGAGACAAAACAAAGACATAAACCACAATTACGTTACACGAAATTAAACTACATAAACCACAATTTTGTACAACAATTTTACATTATTTAATCTTAATTATTAAAAATAACCGCTAAAAGAATTTGTTTTTTACCTTGAGTGACGTTGGTTATTGTTGAGAAGATATTGTGATTTTTCTTTTGAATTGGATGTGGAGATTGGAAAACAAACGTGAAGTGATTTTTTTCTTGTTTTGGAGAAGAATCGTTAGAGTAAAGGGTTTTGAAGAAAGAAGCCTGATAACATTTGTTTTAATTTTTGGATTTAGGGGCTGAATATATTTACCATAGTTAATTTACTAAATTACCATTTAGTATTGTGATGCTAAATAAAATTTAGTAACCTAAGTCAAACTCGAAAGTTGGTAACGAAGCCTTCCTTATTGTTGCACCAATACCGGAGACTAGTCTAGAAGGGCCGAAACCATCAATTTGCATTTGAAATTTGATATAGAAAGACTTTTTAAATATGTTTCCTTATATGCTTTTAAATGCGATATTTGATTTACAACTTTACTTCTTAACTGGTTCCTTAAGTACATATTAGAAAATCCTTTGTAAATATCTATAAACTATTCCATATTAATGTCTGAGGCCTAAAAAAGCCACATAACACTCTGCCTTTTTTTCATTTATTTTTTTATGGTAGTTACTTTAATAAAATTTAATGATAAAAATATCTTTAGTAATATGAGATAAATAAAAAAAATATTCATATATCTTATTTTTAAACTCTTTTTAGAAAATATTTTAATGAAATTTGTTTAACTATTTTCATTTATTGTTGATTTAATGTAAATTATTGACAAAAAATTTATTATGTTCATTATCATTTAAATAAATAGATACATATAACTAAATAAAATATCAATATACATCGTCAACTGTGCATCCGCAACTAATATATGAGTAGTATTAAATATGGACTATAAAGAATTTTTATATTAAAAGTGACACATTAACTTACGCTAGGCATGGTACATACATGATCTATAAGCATAGTATATTCTCTGTGATTTTATTATATTCGCCATTATTTTCCAATATAATAAAAGATGGAAAAATTATTAGTACAATGATTGAATCAAGATCTAATAAGAGTACTTCCAGAAGTGAATGGGCTTCCACATCAAGAGCAATGATGACCCAACCAACATTTTTGGGAAACTGTAAACATCCTCATTGGTTGCAACTTGATATCAGAATTAATTCCTACCTTATCCCAACAATTTAAATCTCTACCAATCCATATTACTTTACCGACATTTGGCAGGATTTTTATAGAAATTATGTTTATTATTTATAATACTCATTAATTAATATATCTGGTAATTATAATATTTTTTATTAATTTACAAAAACCACTTTAAATCTAAAAAAAAGTAAAAGAATCAAATAACATAAGATAAAAAAGCCTAACATGGAAATAATTGACTCCTCTATTCATATGATAACAATCAATTTATTAATACATCAAACTTACTTTGCGTTCACCCTTAATGCCAAAATAGATGATCATTGCTTTTAAATCAACGGACACAGTTATATCTATATTTTGATTCCAGATCTACCTTCTTTATTTACCCAATCATATGGCTTGTCTATGTATTTGTATGTGTATATTGTACTAGGATTTATTAGATTTAGGGGTTTCGAAAAAGAAAGAATGTTTTTATAAATATTTTGATGTAGTAAAAAATGAAAAGATTTGTTAAGATAAATTAAATAATATTACATAGAAATGTTATATTTATTTATTAATAAAAAAATCATATATTATAATATGATAAACGAATTCATAACTGAACTGTGTACAAACATCTAATATATATATAATGTGAGAAACCAAAAATTACTTTGGTAAAGCCTCATCTAGTTTATTCATATGACATCATATACATATATATATATATATATAATTATAATATGGTGGTAGTTTGTCTAATTTCGGTGAACATTTAGAAAATAATCACTAACACGTACACGATCAATATAACCGTGTGAATTATAAAAAAACACTAGTTGCGGGGTACATAGTACCCCTATAATGGGTACAATAAATTTTAACAATGATTTATATTAAATCAATAATAAATGTAAGTAGTTAAATAAATCTTTTTGAGATAATTTTCTAAAAAGGATTAAAAATGAGATATGAGAATAATATTTAATTAATATTTAAGTGTATGTAGTTTGGCTATATCAATTTATTATGTAAAAATTTGTAAAATGATATTTAAACGAAATTGCACAAGTTAAATCGTGTAATAGAAAGTTGATCTGTTATACACACTAGAATAGTGACTTACTATTTACTGATTGACTATTTTGCCCTCCCTATTTGAAAGTGTGATAGTTGAGATATTTAAATGGGAAGGATACAATAGTAATTTTAATCCTAAAAATTACTACTACTAAATCACTATTCTAGTGTGTATAGTGTTGCCCAATAGAAACCTAGTCGAAAAAATTAACCTCTCAAAAATCACACAGACCGCTGAGTCACCGCATTGAACCCAATCTTCTCAAAAAGGAATATAAATATACCCATTCACATATACCATCAAACCCTCTCCAAAGCCCCCCTTCTCCCCCTCCCCCCTTAATTTCCGTTCAGTTCTTCTTCATTTTTTCCGGCGGCGGCGGAAGGTGGTTTCAGAATTTTTCCGGCGATGGGGTTGTCAGATCTGGCGACGGAGATAGTGATTCCGGTGTGTGGAGTGATAGGGATAGTGTTTTCGTTGCTGCAGTGGTACCTTGTGTCAAATGTGAGCCTTGGAGCAGATCGTGAGGGAGGTTTGAGTAATGGCAAAAATGGGTTTAATGATTCGTTGATTGAAGAGGAAGAGGGGATTAATGATCATAGCGTTGTTGCTAAATGTGCCGATATTCAAAATGCCATTTCTGAAGGTATGTTTTTTTTTTTAATGATATGTTTGAAGTTGATTTGTTATGTTATGAAGATGGGTTTTCGTACTACCACCTTTCTACCAAACACATTTTGTTTTGTTTTTCTTGATGCAATGTTTAAGGTTTCAATGGTTTGTTAAGATGGAATTTTTCTACTACCTGTCGTCTTTATACATTAAGATTGTCTGATTTTTTCTTCTGGGTTTTTGAATGAATGTTTGAGGTTCTTTTTGTGATAAAGATGGGGTTTTTCCTACTATCTGGTTTGTTTTTTACGATGGACTACCTTGTATATCCGAGTAAATAACAAATTTTGTAGCGTATCGACATTGCAGACATAAGATTACGTGACTTTGATTTGAATCAGATTTACCATGTCGGTAGTAAAATACATTAAAATGGTAGCCTCTGTTTTTTTATACATGAAAAATTCCAGCTTCTTATGGTTATGGAGACGTGTTTTTTATACTCTATTTTTTACAGTTTGTTTGTAGTTTTCTGTTTGTTTTTAAACTTTACAGCTTAGTCAGGTTTCATCATCTGGACTAAATAAAAAGAGAATTTTGGAATTTTTACTGTTTACTTTGGAATTTTTACTTTTACATGTAAAAAGCTAAAGTTGTAAAAAGAAGTTCACTATTTAAGAAAAAAAATTCGATGTGTTTGAATTTTATGACAGTAAAGTAAAGAACCGGATTTTCCAAACTAAAAAGAAAAGAAAAACCTTTACTGTTCAATGGTCTAAATTAGCTTTATTGGTCCCTTTGGTTGGGGTGAATTTAGATGAATTTAGCTCATGGAATCAATTTTTTTTGCATTCACCTAACCCCATATTCCAGATGTAATGTAGGCGAATGATGTATTTAGTTATATTTTACCTCATTTCACATCAATTCACCTCGATAAATTATAGAGCATCGAAATAACATTCTAACACGTTCACCTAGATTTACCTCAATTGCCTTCACTTAGGTTAAGTTTTAAGATTTACCCTTACCTAAATTCACCTATATCGCCTTCACTTCGATTGAGTTTTAAGTTTTACCCTTACCTAGATGCACTTCCATCCAAACGGACATATCGGTTATGTATCTGAGGTTTGAGGGTTTTGTGTCTTAACTGTTACACAGATACCATGATGATGGGTGGGGGAACAGTGGTTTCATAGATGAGGTGGCATTAAGGATAGATCTGGATTTAGCCTTGTTTATTTTTAGATCCACCTCTTTTTGGGGGCATGGCATATCTTTTATAATATTTTGTTCATTGGGAGTCTTAAATCTTTTAATTGTAGATTTGGGAAGGTCGAAAATTAATATATTTATATAGTGCATAGTCATGTTTAAAAATATAAAATATAGTGCACAATCAATCTACATGGTGGAGTCTGTTTTCAGGTGTCTGACTCATGGTAAAGTTAGCTCGCTTTAGATCACTAATTGAGGATAATTTATTATGGAAAATATGTAGTGCATGTGAACAAAGATTGCATTACAAGGAAAAATTGAAGTATAATTACCAAATAAATATTTAAATCACAGTATCAGACACATGAGAAGAACCAGTACCACATGTATTACATGGAAAAATCATGAATTCGATGAATTGTACAAGGAAGAATTAGGAATTATATTGCACACAGATACCTCCTACCAAACAGATGTTACACTGTTGACGACTTTTAGACTTCATTTAGAATGATGTTGGATACTAATTTAGCTATGGTGGTAAACCGGTATTTAATTAGGTATTAGTCTACAACAATTAGACGACCATTGATGCATTGCTTTATCAAAGCTGGTCTCAGGTCGCTGGACATTGGTATCGTTTTAACATGTTCCTCTAGGTACTCGTATATACTGGTTTCTTTTGTAAGCAGAACCTATAGTCGGAGAAATAACAACTAAAAACAGAACTTAAATTAGAGAGATAATGACGACTATCTACTTCTGAATATCACGGACTACATATACTTGTATTTATTCACTAAACAGTCTAAACTCAAGCATGGATTCTTCTCCGAACACTTGCCATTTTCTAGTATCTAATTGACTTGTTACATGCTGTAATCAGGTGCAACATCATTTCTGTACACAATGTACCAGTATGTGGGTATTTTCATGGTGGCCTTTGCCATACTCATTTTTGTTTTCCTCGGATCTGTGGAAAGCTTCAGCACAAAGAGCAAACCATGCACCTACAGTGACAATATGTGTAAACCAGCTCTTGCAACTGCTGCTTTTAGTACCATAGCCTTTGTGCTTGGTGCTATCACATCAGTCATATCCGGATTCCTCGGTATGAAAATTGCAACCTATGCTAATGCAAGGACAACTTTGGAAGCAAGGAAAGGTGTTGGAAAAGCTTTTATCACTGCCTTCAGGTCTGGTGCCGTGATGGGTTTCCTCCTGGCTGCTAATGGCCTTTTGGTGCTATACATAATTATCAATGTCTTCCAGCTATATTATGGTGATGATTGGGAAGGCCTTTACGAGGCAATAACAGGATATGGTCTTGGTGGTTCATCCATGGCGTTGTTTGGAAGAGTTGGAGGAGGTATATATACCAAGGCTGCAGATGTTGGTGCTGATCTTGTTGGCAAGGTTGAGAGGAACATCCCAGAAGATGATCCCAGAAATCCAGCTGTAAGTCATTTAGTCTCTTGAAGCAACCATTAAGAATCTACTGGCTACAGAGGGATTCTCATACTTATTGACATTGTTTTTGCAGGTTATTGCTGATAATGTTGGTGACAATGTTGGTGACATTGCTGGCATGGGATCTGATCTTTTTGGCTCATATGCTGAGTCATCATGTGCTGCTTTGGTTGTTGCTTCTATCTCCTCATTCGGGATCAACCATGAATTTTCTGCAATGTGCTACCCCTTGTTGATAAGTTCAGTGGGGATCCTCGTCTGTCTGATAACCACTCTTTTCGCTACGGACTTCTTTCAAATTAAAACTGTTGACCAGATAGAGCCAGCATTGAAAAATCAATTAATCATTTCCACCGTTCTCATGACCGTGGGCATTGCCCTTGTTACCTGGGTTGCACTTCCATCATCCTTCACAATCTACAATTTTGGTGTACAGAAGGATGTCAAGAACTGGTAAGATTTCTTATGTGTAATTATCTCTGTTCGTGGGTAAGTGATCATCTCTTGGTAGATGCTTGCAGATAGAGTTTTTTACTCTAATCAAAGTACTGTATGCAGCTCTGTACAGTGTAGAAGTAGTTTCATGGGTTGCATAATTATTTTTATTTTTATTTCCCTAGTAAAGTTTCTCCTATTCGTCTTCGTAAGGATTACATGCTACTCATTTTTGAACCAATTCTGGTCAAGTACATCACCATGTATTTGTTTAATACCTGAGTAGTGTTGGCATATGCTTAATGCTCTTATATCGATGACTCAAAACTGCAGGCAGCTTTTCTTATGTGTGGCAGTTGGTCTTTGGGCTGGACTCGTTATTGGGTTTGTGACTGAATATTACACCAGCAATGCTTACAGGTGAATCTCATTAAATAACCTTTATTGATAGCATTTTTATTATACCTAACTAATTTGTCCATTTTTTGTGATATTCTTTGTGAAAAGCCCTGTGCAAGATGTAGCTGATTCATGCAGAACTGGAGCTGCTACAAATGTGATTTTTGGCCTAGCCCTGGGATACAAATCTGTCATAATTCCAATTTTTGCAATTGCAATCAGTATTTTCGTTAGTTTCTCCTTTGCTGCCATGTATGGTATTGCTGTTGCCGCCCTTGGAATGCTGAGCACCATTGCCACTGGCTTGGCCATTGATGCATATGGTCCTATCAGTGACAATGCTGGAGGCATAGCTGAAATGGCTGGCATGAGTCACAGAATTCGTGAGAGGACCGATGCCCTTGATGCTGCAGGAAACACAACTGCCGCTATTGGGAAGGTACTTGACACATTCCTGGCCCCCCTGTAATTGTTTTCTGCTGTGATTCATTTTTAGCTGTGAATAGTGTCCTTGTGCAGTTTTTTCCTATGACATCTGCTGAATGTGTACTCTATCTTTATAGGGATTTGCCATTGGATCTGCTGCACTTGTTTCCCTGGCGCTGTTTGGTGCCTTTGTGAGTCGTGCAGAGATTAAAACTGTGGATGTTTTGACTCCAAAGGTCTTTATTGGTCTTCTAGTTGGGGCCATGCTTCCATACTGGTTTTCTGCCATGACCATGAAGAGTGTTGGCAGTGCAGCTTTGAAAATGGTTGAAGAGGTTCGCCGGCAATTTAACACTATCCCTGGCTTGATGGAAGGTACTACCAAGCCTGACTATGCCAACTGTGTTAAAATTTCTACTGATGCTTCCATCAAGGAGATGATCCCTCCTGGTGCTCTTGTCATGCTTACCCCCCTTATTGTCGGGACATTCTTTGGTGTGGAAACACTCTCAGGTGTTCTGGCCGGTTCTCTTGTATCTGGCGTTCAGGTAAGCATTCCATGTGCATGGATTGTGTGTTCATTCATCTTAACTTCTGAGTTTTGACTGCCCATCAAAACTATATATTTACACATGTTGTTTCCCAACAGATTGCGATATCTGCATCTAACACTGGAGGGGCTTGGGACAACGCCAAGAAGTATATTGAGGTAACTTACGAGTTATGTTGATCTTGGTTTTGATACTTTCACGTACTATCTCATTGAAGTACATTGGCTAAGAACTTCGTTATCACCTGTAGGCTGGTGCTTCAGATCATGCAAGGAGCCTTGGGCCAAAGGGATCAGATCCACACAAAGCAGCTGTTATCGGTGACACCATTGGTGATCCTCTCAAGGACACTTCAGGTCCATCATTGAACATCCTCATTAAGCTTATGGCAGTCGAATCGCTCGTGTTTGCACCGTTCTTTGCCGCCCACGGTGGCTTGCTTTTCAAGCTCTTTTAAGTATCGACCGGTGAGCAAGACAAGCCTGGATGGAAAGGGGTCTTAGCTTTTTCTTTCAGGCTCTGTAACTGTATCTCTTGGTGCTTCAGATATCTTTTTGTCGACAAATTTACTCTTTTGATCGTCTTCAAGTTAGGCTCTAGTGAGATATATTTTGATGGTGATAATGATGATATCTTTGTAAACGACTCATTATCGACAATTGTTGGTCTTTATGGTAGAGCAGCTAAAAATGTTGTACTTTGAATTTCTTCATCTTTTTGGGGAGATCTAATCTCCCATTTTTAATACTATTATGAAATGTTATCATTATTCGTTATAAAAACTTTTAACAATTAGCAATTTGCATTGATGGTTATTATGAAATGTTATCATTTAAAAATTCAAAAGATGGTATAAGTAATGCCGCTATAAACCCACCATTAAACTATAAATAAAATTAAACCATTTTTTATCGACAAATTTTTCATCATACATTGAGATTGTTTAAAATGTCAAATTGAAAACGTAAAAGTAAGTAAAAAGTAAATTGAAAATGTAAAATTATAATTAATTAGAATGATAACTAAAAAAGAAATTATTTAAAGTAAAATGATAACTAAAAATAGGGAATGAGTATATTATGATATTTAAGAACATATCATAATTGACAAGATTCTACAGTAAAACGTCTATAAATTAATACTCTATAAATTAATAATCTCTCTAAGATAATAAATTTGTCCGGTCCCGACTTGGGCTAGTTAAAAAAATTAACGAAATTGATAAAATAATAAGATAATAATTTTAAAAAAGAATTCCTTTATAATATAAGGTCCCACAAAAATTATTAATTAATAATCCTTAGAAATTGAAATAATATAATTACAATTTATTTAAAATATGACTCTATAGTAGTTTGTTTTTTCTTAAAGTTCAAATGACATTGGAGTTCATCTCTCTAATTTTTCTTATTGCATCCACTAATTCTGTTGTTGTGTTTTCGAATTGTAACATAAATTTGTGAAGATTAGATTTAAAAGGTTGGAATATAAAAAAGTAAAATATACTCCGTATAAATTTATGTAATTACAGAGGAACCGAGACTTAGTCTCGAATTCCTCGCTTGCACACACTCAAAATGAGTCCGAGCTGTGGAGTCACTATCCTTGAAAAGCATATATATACTCACTCACTTGGTCATTTTTTTCCATCCAAAATTCAGCAATTTTGGCGTTCTTGAGGTTGGTTTCAGGTGTTTTCTTGAATGGTCTTAAAAAACACATTTATCAATATAACTTTGTTTACCAGGAAAAAACTAATCTGGAGGTAATATAAGTGATAAAAGTTTTTACTTTTGTGTTGCAATAATCCGAAATTTCTTTCCATTTTATCGAAACATATAAATTGACTCGTTGGATCGAAATAATATATGATTGAGAATAGAATTGAAATTGACTGACATTTAACTATTATTAAATTCAATTCCAAAATTAGATTTAGTTGTAGTTGAGTGTAGGTTAACTTTAAATCTAATCTCATTTCTCAATAACAACATTAACCAAAGTACTAAAATGAAATGCAGAAAAGTTACCAAATCAAACAGTAACATTTTAGGGGTGAAATGACTATTAGGTCCCTTATTTGGAGGTGAAGAATTTTTGTAGGAGGATAAAATAATCATTTCAAACCTTAAAAAAACACTATTCGGGCCTTCCATTAGGCCTATGTTATAAACGGCCCAATGACAATACCTTGTTAAATTATACATGAATGAAACGAGAATAAGAAGAAGAAAAAATCACGAAAAGAAGCAAGGCTGGTGGAGAAGGTGCTGAGTTTGAAGCTTTATTACCTCATCATCTTCTTCTTCAGGTATTACAGACTTCATGCTTTCATAATCAATGTGCTTCTGTTTTATTTAATAGTATACATAATATTATTTATTTTTATAATTTTGTTGTATGATAAAATAGTTATTGTTTGTGCTTGAAATCAGTTATTGAATGATGTAAATAACTAGAGTTGTGTAGATAATTATTGAATACTTTTGGTAAATTATTATCAAATTAATTTACAAAGTTCGAATTTTTATGGACCAATTCAAATGAAAGTTTGCACCTTGTATACTTACTCCATGTTAATTTAACTGGGAGGTTTTTGAATCACATTTAACTGTTAAGCATTCATGTTAAGTTATTTGGTGCTCAAAAATTGATTGAATTTACTTAAAACCATTCAGCCCGATATGAGAAAAGTCAAAATTGATGTAGCCCAAAATTGCCTAATTCCCTTTCTCCCAAAGACATTATTTGCGTTTTATTTATGTATACCTGTGGAGTGAATATAAAAGTAGAAGTTTGAGGTTGGTTTGTGTCGCTACGTGATAGGATTGAACGGGAAGCATGGGTGAAGACAAGATACGGAGATATGAAGAGTTTGTGGATGGTCGCCTGAAGCCTGATCTTGTTCGTGTAACTGCTGAGAGGTGGTGATTCCTCTCTTCTTAGGTTTTTGTTTTGTTATTGGACAAATTGATTGATAACTAAATTTAACGTGATTTACAGGGACAAGGTTATCGAACAGAAAAAGATTTTGTATCCTTGTAACGTTGTTTGTGTTCTTCAACCTGTGCTTTCGTTTTTCTCTCTTCGAAGAGGAAGTCTCTGGGGACTGGGCAGTTGATTAGTAGCTTAATTGAGGAATAGCTTGTTGGTTCGGCGTGTATATAACTCTAATCTGTTCTGGATGATGAAACAGTCTTTGTTAGTTCCTTAACTTGCCACATTGTAGCTCCGATCTCAAGAGAAACATAGAGAAAATGGAGACGTATAGTGTAACTAGTCTCAGCACAATGGCCAATATTGGCTCTGAAGTCTATGCTCAGGCCGATGTGTATGTACTCCAATATCCATTCTGAACACACTTCTTTAACATCCATTAATGTCATTTTTTGTGCTGATTTTATCATGTGTTGTCATTATGGTTTTCCCTGTCAGACCTGATACAAGGCGCATATTTGTTGATGTTGGACTTGGATTTTTTGTGGAATTCACTTGGTCTGAAGCTATAAAATACATTGAAGCAAGGGAAGAAAGAATCGAAAGGTACAGTCAGCTTCTCATTGTTGTTCCTTGCTCACTTCTTAAAGCCTAAGTCCTCATGAATTATGGTGTAGGCAACTTGAGGAGTACGATGGCCTGATTGGGTCAATCAAAGCTCAGATCAAACTGGTAATGTCCCCAAAATTTTGTTGTGTGGCTGGTTCTTTTAAGCTTTGTTGTTGTACTCTGATAATGTCAATTAAATGGAAATTATTCTGATTCTGGAGTGCAATTTTGTTCATATCATGCTAGTATATCATATTAAAAAAAATGATATGTAATACTTCGTTAAAACTCGAAAGATTCCAACACACACATACCAACTGATAGCACCTGAAAGATTACCAATGAATAGCGGCTCCAATTTATTACCCTTTGTCCTCCCTAGTTATACTACTTATTTCAGTATATTGTCTTACAATAAAATCTTGTGGCGGCTGAACAGGTATGTGAAGGAATCCGGGAGTTATTAGGGCTTCCAGCAGAAATAACTTACTGAAATATTTGCGGCGGTGGTGAATCTACCAGCAAAATGCCATTGATCTTTTTGTGTTTGTTTGTCTTGGGAGAAAGCCATGTTAACTGGCGCAGCATGGAGAGAATATTGTGAAGGTAGATTGTAGTCTCTGTATGGCTAACTTTGCGTACAATTGGCCAGACCATTGTTACAAATGTCATTTTTATTGGCCAAGTTTTGAATAACACTCTCCACATCTTATCAATGATTTTGTATTATGTGATTGCAAAGTATAATAGAATATATCAAAATGACTCTCTATATTACTTAGCGTTTTATTTATTTATTTATTGTAAAGCAGTAATAGCTTTTGGATAATTTGCAAAACCTCATCACATCGCGTTGCATCAACCTCTCCTATCGATCTTAGGTGGGCACCTCTTCAAAAGGCATCAAAGTGTAATTATGCATCTACATATCACTGTTCCGAACTTCAATTAATATACCCTGTAAAATTTGAGATGAATTGCCATGCTATTGTAGAAGAAAGCTAATCTGAATGATTTATCGGGTTCATTCGCACAACAATTTGTAAAATTACAGGGTTGTCAATGTGATATTTGATCTGCTAAATGTGGGTGGAGGAAGAACCAAGTTATTCTGCATCGGGATACATTTGCAACCATTAATCAGATCACATCAAACATGATTTAAACCCTTCCTCTAGTTCATTCCGGTCTAAGTTCTTTCCTATGAAGACAATTTTGTTAATTCTTGGTTCTTCTTGTTGCCATGGCCTATCTGGTGAACCTTGAAATATGTCATGGACCCCCTGCAGATAAAGGTATCAATGATAAATCTCAACAATCTTGGCCAAAGTTGCACTCATGTAATAAACTATCCTCAACAAAAAATGTCATGAACACTCCGACTCTTCATATCTATTTGTGACATTGGACATCTAAACATAGATTGAAGGTCATCAAGAAACTCATGTCAATAGACAGATTGGAAAAATTAACCGAAGATCAAATTCGACAGCAGGTAAACTTTAACTAGTGTTAAAATGCCAATATTGATCAACTTCACTCTATTTCATTTCTCATGACTTGTCTGAATTGATAAACTTTTACATGCGCTTTAGTCGACAGCTCAACTATACTAGTGTTAAATGGTCCTTCAATTTTTGAAAAAGTCAGCACTAGACAATCTTCATGGCGTGGAGGGATTAGATAGAGTGATAAAAAACTCGGTGTCAGCTTTCCAGCCAGCTACTTTCCGGAGAAAACATGTCAGTTTATCTTATACTCCATTAACTAAAAGTACATAACAAAACTAAAACAGCTTCCGAATATCCGAGTCAAATGTAACCATGAATGTATGCGTAAAGTTCTCACCTGAAAGACGAATCTCTCCTCCATCCCATCAACTGAAAGAAGGCCTTTCATCCTGTATATATCATCGCTTCTTTCCATCAATAGTGTACCCAACCACATGTTAGCCTGCAAGATGAAAGTAAGTTCTTCATCCAAAAACAAAAAATTATATATTCGAAAATTACATAGGTTCTATCCCAAGTAGATAGCTAAGACCACATATTTGAAGAAACAAAGCATTGAACACACCTTCTCAAGATCCAAATTTCCTTCACAAACTATGCTGACAGAAGAAACACCGGGATCATGAGTATGATCATGGGTATGATGATCTGCAATGTGAGTCAAAAGATAACCATTAAAAGGTTTCCAAACCATTAGGTAGCTGCTTTAGGATACAAAGAGACATTGCGTTCATTTCAAAGGATGACATGATACCCCTTCCCATTCTCACTTAAATTACCTACTTTCTTGAGTGACCTATTTTTGAGACAAAATAGCTCATCCATAGAATCGAGGAATTACTTCATTCTGTGTCCCTGTGAAGAGATATTGGAGAGAGGGAAAGGGAAGTGGGGGTGCGAATTCAAGAAATGACATATAGAATAAACAAAGTACAGCATGATCATGCATCTTTTTATCTATTCCAAATTACATAAAAAATGGGTAGGATGAAGAGTTGATGAAAAGTGACAAGCTTTTTCAGCATGTAGTTGGTCTCTATGGGGCTTCAAAAGGCTTTGAAAGGTCAGAAATGAAGCCTTATCGCTTTATACTTGCTTCTACACCAGATCCCAAGAATGGGCCCAATTTCTGTAGTACTCCAGATAAAACACTTGATGAACAGTCAACGAAATGGTGATAATGCAATAATAAATAAACAAAAGATGCTATGCGCTGTTATGCTACCCTTCTGCACAACCTTCTTTTGAATATGTGAACAGCACTCAAGTGGTCGACGCTGCGGTATAGCCTACTTTTAAGGGATGAAATAGCTCCCTGGATTTGATATGATTTCCTATATTTTTACCCTTGAGTTCTCTGCCCTCCATAAGGTCTGACATTTATGCATCTCTACCCTCGCATCAAATTACTAACTCCACCACTAAAGAAGGGAAATAAACACAAGAGGGGGCTAGCTATAACAGAATCTGAATTAGTCAGATTGTACTCTGACAATGATTCAGCTCCAGATCATTCTACTAATTTTTTTTTCAAGTGTCACAATCTTCGCATCTAAGCATGATAAGCTAAGTCTGTAAAATACTAAATAAAAAGCAGATATCATACTTGTTCTACGTGAATAGCTACCAATGCACACGCCATATTCCCCTTGTCAAACAATAACAAACAAAAGCCTTTGCTTGAAGAAAGTCCAGAGATGAAAATGAATGGTCCTTACCATGGTCGTGCTTATGTTCATGCTCATGGTTTTGACTATGGCCATGCTCATGATCGTGGTGGTGGTGATCATGGCCATGTTCATGATCGTGGTGGTGGTGATCATGATCATCCTTGGACCCTTCAACATCAACTGCACTCTCAATTCTTTAAGCCACCAAACACAATGTCAGGTTTGAAACTGATTATATGAGTCAAAATGTACTTATGTTTTAATAAATAAGTGAACAAAAATGAACTGACAGATCTATTTCGTTTACATATTTTTGTAACTTCAGCACTCTCTAATCTATGACCAAATCATAGAATAATTTGAGTACATAAATATGGTATGCTTTTTGGAGCCGAAATTTCAATTATGGAGCAAGGAACAAGATCTAACCTTTCCAAATCAAATCCTCCAATTCCAAGAACATACTCCAGATCAACTTTTCCATACTGGGTCCTCTTCAATTGAGCCATACTATTGATGCCCTGCTCTCAACAGATAAAACTATCGAACTTTAGGATCTCATGTAGAGTTATGATAGAATATGCTCTCTGGTGGTAATGATTGCACAAGGTGGTAAAAAAAGAAATAGTGCAGATGCATTACCCTAATTCGTTGAACCACAGAAGCAACATTAGGCTCACCAACAAGATCAGTCTGAAAACATAAAGACATGATTATTAACTTTGAACCCATCATTAATTCAGTATGTCAATAAATACATCAAAATTTCGGCATACCCTATACTGTATTCTCTAAAATCATCATAAGTGTACCTTGTTTATGATAATGCGGTCAGCATAAGCAATTTGCTCCACTGCTTCATTGACAACGCCTTTAGGCTTGGTCTCATCGAGATGGAACCCAACGTGTTTAGCATCAACCAAAGTGACGACACCATCCAATTTAACATCGTTGAAAATTTGATCCTCAGCATAAAATGTTTGAATGATGGGAGCTGGATTAGCTAATCCTGCAACAACAAGCAGTATCGGAAAAAAATATTAAAAGATGAGCATAAGCAAACAAATCTGCAGGAAAAACTCAACAGTTGACATGGGAGAACAATGAGAAATGTCGCCTTCCTTACCAGTAGTTTCTATGACGATATGATCGAATTTCCCTTTCTTCTTACTGACTAATTCTCCTATCATTCTAACAAGGTCACCCCTAACCGTGCAACATAAACATCCATTATTAAGCATGACAATATCCTCTGCTCCAGTTGTCTTTGAAGCAACCAACGAGCCATCGATATCCACCTCACCGTACTACAACACCATAGTTACAAACAAATTATCTAAAGCAGAAAAGTATGAAATGCGGTTTAAGTATACATATGAAGATATTACTACATATCGATTCAGGTTTCTTGTACATGAGTGTAACATTCTTAGGATAATGCAACATCGTAAATAGTCAACAGAGAAACTAGTCTATCACCAACCTCATTCTCAATTACAGCAATCCGTTTGCCATGGTCTTCATTCAAGATGTGGTTTAGTAGAGTTGTCTGTCGATGAAATATATCACAAATACATTAGATCAAGAGAGGCGGCTCTTCCTAGTAATTAAATGTAATCTAATAACGACATATGCATACATAAATTTGCAGTTTATTATAACCTCATTGTTATTAATATGATGCTGTTGCATCAACAAAAGACAAGCAAAATGTCAGAATTTCTTCATAGGATTTTCATAATCTAGTTTCCCATTACAAATTCTACTCAGCTAATCATAAGTTGCACGAATAGCATCAAACATGTGGGACCACTTATGAAAAAAACAAATAATAAGCCACACAACAGGATTGAAGAGAGACTATATACGGATTGAACTCGAAAATGATTGAAGTGTCGATACAAAATAGAAAGGCGTGGACTTCGCTAACAATTTGATTATTGTGCCTCAAACCAACACACCCCTTAATCAATTCAATTAATCGTTTGATTGCCAGCAGAAAGAGATATTAGGCAAAATAAAATTCAGGTCTGATAGTCTATTATTAACACCACCAAAGTACTAAAAAAAAGTTCAATTCTTTAGAAAACAAAATATCATCAAAAAAACCATTTTGCCATTTAGTTCATTAATAGAGCACAATGTAGTCCATAATTTCGATTTGATTACTACTAATACAACACATAGTCAATACCATCAATTATATTATTACAGAACTATTAGTAACCAGAAAATAGAAGTCACATATTTATAACACTATGAACAAACCTACACTCAGTTATCAATTAGCAATCAGATAAAATCACATTTGTGTAACAATATGAACAAAACAGCACTCATTTATCAATTAGTAATCAGTTAAAAATCACATTTGTATAACAATATGAACAGACTATACTCAGTTATCAATTAGTAATCAGATAAATATCACATCCGCATAACAATATCAACAAAGAACTACACTCATTTATCTATTAGCAATATGATAAAAATCATATCTTTATAAGAATATGAAGAAAACTACACTCGTCTATCTATTAGCAATCAAATTAAGACCACATTTTTATAACACTAAGAACAAAACTACACTCATTTATCAATTAGTAATCAAACAAGAACAACATTTTATAACAACATAAACAAAACTTCACTCATTTATATATTGGCAATCAAATAAAAATCAACACCTTAAACAAAACTACACTCACTTATTTATTTATTTATGAAACAAGTAAAGTATAACTAACTGCTTTAAATTATCTAAAAGGACTATAGTACCTTCCCAGAGCCCAAAAAACCAGTGATAATAGTAGCTGGAATTCTGTCATCCGGGGGTATTTTAGTCAAAACATCGGAATCCTCAGTCTCTGGAGCTGAAGCTGTGGAGGCAGAAGCGCAGAAACTGCGAGAGAAATGGTTGTTGAGTGATGAACATTTATTGGTGAATTTAAGCATTCTTGAATTATTATTATTAAGTAAAACAGAAACAGTTGGTTTGTTGTTTGTAGTTCTCCAAAATTGGGGGCAAAAAGTGGAAAGAGATGAAGGGGTTCTCTTGGAAAGTTGAAAGAAGGTAGTAGCTATGTCTATAGACATTGAAATTGAAGATGCCATGGATGAGTTCTTGGTGGGTATGGAAGTTGTGTGTGTTCTTTTGGTCTTTGGGGGTTTTAGGGGTTTGGATTGGATGTTTGTTTTTATATTATTTTGGGGATGGGGTGTTTGTGGATCATCAAAATTTCACCCCAAAATTATCTTCTTTTTTCTTATGTTATCAAATAAGAAATACACTACTTTATTATTTTAATTTGACCTTAAAAAATTTTATCATTTAAGTTTGCTATCATTATCATTTTTATATATGGTTAATAGTCGAAGTAGAAGACATCACATACATTTTCCCAATATCACCAGTTGTACACTTACATATTAAAAGCTTCTAGTTGATCACCTATCTTTTGAAAGTTCTATTAGTTGGTCTATCGGGCATTTTTTCAGCTGGTCAACGCCTGTGACCATTAATAAGGGCTTTTTTCGTCTTTTCATGTTGAAAATAAGGGTTGGTTTTGGGTTTATTTCTAATTTTCAATTTTTTGGCTTTATTTCGACATGAAAAGATGAAAAAACCTTAGTGATGGTCCCCATGTGCGTTGACTAGGCATTGACCAGCCGGAAAATGACCGATATACCAACTGAGACAAATTTAAAAAGGTGAGTGATCAATTGAGATCTTTAAAAGTAAGTGATCAATGGTGATATTAACAAAAGATAAGTGATGTCCTCGACCATTCACCTTTTTTATATTACATTATGATAGCCGATAGGGGCTTTCTTTTATTGAAAATGAACCCCCATTTCGGGTAAGGGCTTAGACATCCCAAAAGGGCCCAACATATATCGAGGTTGCCTTTTTTATGATAAAGACCCAGAATCCAAATCCACCCTCCAAGTGTCCACATCCTAGCACATGGAGACAAAAGCTTTGGCTATAAATATGAGACCACTTTGCCTAGTTATTGTGGAGTTTGTAGGCATTGGGATGTTAAGTAGTGTATTAATCTGATGTGGCAGGAGAGAGGGTGCTAAAAATTAATCTCCTATTGGAAATGGTCTAAGTATATCTCACTGACCTCCTTGTTCGACGAAGACTGGACAATTTTTATTGAAATAAACTCACCACTTATTAGCAAATACTCCCTCTATCCCTAAATGATTGTCATATTTTTTACTTTTCGTAGTCAACAAAACACGATTTAAATCGTGTCAACCCAAAATAAGACTGTTGGGTAGGAAAGCTGAGAGATTTTTTGGTGTGTTGCTTGCTTCATTCCTTTTTCTTTCTCGTTGTCGTTGGCCTTTCCTTTTCTCCTATACATGTTGTTTGTTTTAAATCGTGCCAACCCAAGATAAGACTGTTGCTGATGCGAGGCGCCGATGGAAGGTGAGAGGGTGGTGGTAAGTTATTGTATCGAATGGAGTCAAAATGAGATTGAGCTTAATTATACTCCCTCCATCCCTATTTAATAGACCCGTTTTGACTTTTTGGGTCAAACTTCGAAAGTTTTGACCGTAAATTGTTATTAATCGATAAGAGATAAAATAGTCATATGAGATCTTGTTAGATTCGTCTCGATACATATTTTTGAAATATCAAGTTCTTATAATTTTTAGACATATAAAATTAAAAATATTTACATTTTAAATTGTGTCTCGGAGACCGTAAAAAAATAAATGGAACTATTATTTAGGGATGGAGGGAGTAACTCATTTGGTATTTCTGTACCGACCCAAGTCCCAACGATGCACCGATCACCTTTTTACCTGATTTCGGTGCTAGGTTAAGTACCGATCAAGTCCTGACCAGCCTCGTACCGTATTTCGGATGATGGTCGGGACTTCCCATCCACCACCCATCATCCGATCACGCAGGAACAAACACGAAATTGGCTTCACAACCCAACACACCAATCAAACTCCTTATCAATCTTGATTCACTTCTACTTGGTAAATTAGTGAACCAAACTCTTTCCTTTGAAGTATTAACAACAGCAACATTGCTAAAAAATGGCTTATTGCTAACGATAGTTCTATGAGCAAATTATCTGATCCATATATTAAAAAGGGTTGGTAACAGAAATATTTACAACTAGAGTACTAGACACTTCATGCTTTCCATATCCTTCTTTGTTCTCAGGAGGAAGTGGAAGTGATTTGAGACGTGGTCTGTTTACAACGATTTTATGACTACTATGACTATGTTTATACCATGCTAATTATCTTTCTGGTGCTTGATCTGGTACTGAAGCTTTGGGTGTGGATGGTAGACAGCTAGCTGAGCCGTTTTCAGACGGTGGTGGAACACCCCATTTGCCTTCGGGTTCAAGTGGCTCTAACACATGGACTCCACCGTCGGATAAGCCTATTGTGAACTGATTAGGTTCCTGTGGATGTGCCGCGATTACTAGCAAATTCACATTCGGACTGCTGCAAACAGTTGCCAAAAACAGTTAGTAATTAGGATATGTTGGTTCAATTCCCAGTGATACTACTACTATATTTACTTAGTGATTTAGAAGTACACAAGTGTGACTGAAAATTGTGAACTCCGTGTATATTCTCAGAAAGAATTTCTATTACATTTCCTAAGTTGAAAGAGTAACTGAACTAAAGACCACATAATATGACTTGTACCATACCTGGAAGTAGGTGAAAGATACGCAGATGGATTGATACGACATTGCATACGCAGACTTGCAGCATTAAATATGCAGACAGTTCCATCGTAGAAACTGGTGTACACCAATAGGCTATCACATGAGAATGTGGCATGTGATATTAGGGTGGTTGTTTCAGGTGGTATCCACTAAAGAAACAAGAAGAATATGTTAATGTTAATGTATAATGAATGAAGTGTTGCAAAACGCTATAGACTGAGGAGGATTTACCTGTTTTATGCATTCTAATTTTGTTGCATCATATATGGCAAGTTGAGTCTCGTGAACTACCAAGAAGCGTGTCTGATCTTGATGAAACTGAACACGTGTCTCTGTCTGTGTTGCTCTACCCGCTGGAAGCTGCAAAAACTTCGACTTTTGCATTTCCCACGCTTCCATGCTCCACATGCAAAGCTGGAGAAAAAATTTACAGGCAGGAAAAATATGAAAACAAAACAAGGGAAGAGACAAGTAATACACTTAGCTCATCATCGGCTTAGAACTGCCACTGAACTAGTGAAGTCAAAAGATTGAAATAAGCACCTGTGCATCTGCTCCTGACGAGATCAGCACATTCAGAACATAAGAGAAAGCAAGCCCAGTTATTCTCTTAGAGTGACCTTTCAGCTTGCTTTTGACCTGCACCGACATATAAACCAAAGATATTACTAGGTTACAACTTCTAATACTTTCTACGTTGGATAAATTTGAAGTTTTCCTGAAATGTACTACATATTGTACCTCGTCAATGCGAACATTATAAATTTGAATTGTGGAGTCTGTCATGCCTATTGCAATAATATTGTTATCTTGAGGATGGAATGCCAGAAATGTAGCTGCAGGTGGTGGCGGCATGAAAGTTGTCATCGTCTAACAATACAGCGACAAACTAAAAAATATTACTCTCATGGAACAAAACCTTAGTAATGACGAGATTAAATTAATGTTTACACTTGCTACCTTAAAGGTCATCATGTTGAAAAGGGAGATCTTCCCTCCTGATGCTGACATCACATACGAATCATTCTTGGACAGCGCAAAGCAAGGCACAGCTTCCTCAGGATTCGTGTCAGTCAAATCATTGGTCATTATAATGCCACTTGATGGTTGCCATAAGTGTGGTGAAAATTTGGCTGTTGCCTGATAGTGAGTAATTCAATTGATTGATTTCTTTTTAATTTAAGATCGAAAAATTATAAGAGCTGTTTTAGTCCAGCAATAAGACATCCTACCTTGCCACTACTATTGGTTTCAGTTTTTTGCCACTTCCAAAGTGTATGTATGGCGTTTGTTGCTAATGCCAAAACAGCATTTCCCAGATTTGTGTATATTAACCGCGATATCTGTATAACAGGACATATGTACTTATATTACAAAAACAAGGAAAACATCTCATAAACACATGAAAGGAAGCATAAAGATTCTAGGAGTAGGTGCTCAATCGAAATATGCCCTAAATATGCATAACGCACAGATATGCAGTACTTTGGATCTGAAGTGTAACTCCCACTTAGATTTTATGGATAGATCCACAGAAATTCATGAACAAAAAATGCAGCTACTGACTTTAAGATTATTACTAACAGAATATTTGACTGAGCAATGCTATTTGACCTCGAGGAAGAAGATACAGGTTATATTTTGAATTTAGGATTGCATCCAGGTAACTCATATATGGGAGAGTACCTTGGCCACTCTTTGGTTCTCGGGAAGTCTTAGCGAGCGGCATTGAGAGGGTTGACTAATTTCAGTGAGCACCCAAATCTTGGATTTATCAATATTCTCTTCACCTATTCTTGGTTTGACATCTACCATATTTCTGGCATCACCATTCTGACAGAAACGGGCAAAAATTAAAGAAATACTTCATAAACTCTATTAAAAACTTTGAAATATATAAGTCTTAATACACCAAACTAGAAAGTTGATCCAAGATACAGCACACAAGAAAAGAAGTCGGCATCTTTAGTAGCACTAAAGACTGCTGTGAACAATTTAAATGAGCTTTGGTATAAAGAATGAGCATATTGTCACATACCATTAACGATAACCCAGCTGCTGTCCCAACACCATTAGCAGTTGCTGCAGATGAACTGTTTACAGTAGGCTGCAGAATTCAAGAGAAAGTATTTGCTTCAGCTTCACAGTCAGAAATATTCAACTTATTACCAAAAAAATCTACTTCTCGCAAGAGAAAAAAAGACACCTTAGTAGCAGATTCTGAAATTATTGAAGCACTACGTCCAAGGGTTTCATATGTGCGTAGTAACCGAAGGCCGTCTGCATTTGCTAAGATCTTGATCCCATTATCATTAGCTGAAACGGCCAATAAACTTCCATCTTTGTTGAACCGGATTCTCGGGCTTGCCTATAGAGTAGAAGAACAAAATTTAAACAAATTCAATGTATTTATCTTGTATTATTAAGGTTAAGCTTTAGCGTACCAGAAGACCTCCATCAGTATCAATACTTGTTAAAAGTTGAACATTGTCCATGTCCCAGAATTTAATCGAGAAATCATCCCCGGCAGCCAAAAACCGGTTTTTAGTTGTATCGAACTGCACTACACCAAGCGACCTTTTTCGGAATCCCTGATACGTCCTCTTGACAGCCCCTTCACTTTCATTCCACTCGACTATATGTGACTCCCCATCTTTGCTAGTGCCACATGAAAAAAGCCTGTACATGAATCCATGACGCCATGCACAAATAGAGAGGTTATAAGATTATAAACACACAGTAGAGGAGCTCCATCCCTTACACCCATAGATTAGATATGCCAAGAAATCTACTAAAGGAAACCTAACCTTGTTCCATCCGAACTATAAGCCATTGTTGTGCACCAGCGACCAGGAGCATCATAATTAACCCGAGAACCAATATTATCATATAACCAGGCCTTTATCTTTCCATCAAGTGCAGTTGAGAAAATGAACTGAGGAATCAAAAGTGGGAAAGAGCACAAAAGGATCTCAGAACCCTGAAACAATCCATTACTAGTGCACTTAATTAGAAGAATCACGCTACCTGAATGTTTTCTTTGTGATGAGGGCAAACTGAATATACAGGAGCTTCATGACCCTCAAAGGTGTATTGTTTTTTACCAGTTGTAGCATCCCAGACCTTTCCATTATATGCCATTTAAAAGGAAATAAAATTAGAGAAATTGAAGGAAAATCTTAGAGCAACTGAGTAATGACTAATGAGCGTCACCTAACAAAACCTACCTTGATGGTCTTGTCATCCCCGCATGAAATTGCACACAGCTGCTTATTCGGGTAAGCAAATGCAAGATCATTTACCCCACCAACATGTGCATCGATCTACAATAAGTTGTATATATCCAGTAACATACCAGAGTATCTTAAACGCTGAAGTAATATAAAAATAGGAGTAAAATGACTTACCTCCAAGTGTTGGCGTACATCATCTTTCCCATGATAGGAATATATTTGTACTATGTGCCTTGAATATGCAATTCCTGAGCAACTCAAATTGATTCAGCCTAAATTATGAATCTAATTAATGATTTACCTTGATAGTGCAGGGTCTCACTTCACTTACCAAACAAACAGCCATCGGGACTCCAAATAACACGGTTTACAGAGACACCGGGATCCTTTACTAGAGCAGTCTGTAATTCGATATGAAAGTTCAGTACTAAATGGATCAAATATAGTTTAAGAAGTTGTTGGAGCTGCCATCTTGATGTGACAAAATCAGAACCTGTAGAGACATCGAACATGCACTGAGGTCCCAAACTTTGAAGTTCCTCAGAACAAATTTCTCCCTGGAACCTACTTCCCACAATCCAATGTCTCCCACATTTGTACCAACTGACACATAAGATAACAGGTCCAATAAATATTAAATAACTAAAATTCATCAAGCACTATCAACAAAATTGAAAATTTAGATCAGTGATATGCTTAAAAGAGAGTGACCTAGAAGTAAAGTCTGCTGAACAGGGTGAAAATCCATGCTCATAGGAGAAGATCCCTGATTCAAGGTTCTTGCCACTGTCTTTGGCAAGTCCTCGGAGGCACTGGTAGTGTGACCTTGACTATGACCGGGAAATGGCATTGGCAGCACATTAATGGGAAGGTTTACCTGTAGTTTTAGTCAACGCTGATTCAGATAAACTTCAACACAAATTTATGATTGTAAGCTCTATCTTTTATCTAATAACTTACCTCATCAGATATCCCGATTGTTCGTGTTTTTTTGCTTAAATGGTCGTTATCCCCACATGGATAATCAACAGAAGGGTTTGAGGATGGAGGTCTGGAATGCTTGAGGGCAGTTATACCTAAAAAGGTGAAAGGGAATTAAGAGAAGTCCTTTGCTGTATGTGCCATCATGAAGCAGAATAATTTGCAGACTTCAGATGTTGGTGTATAGTGCACAGCGAGTTTATCATAGTTCTATCATCGATCTCGCTAGCTTATTTTATGAACCAAATAACCTAGCTATAGCACCTCTTCTCTACCATTTGATGAGAAGTACTCCACTTCATAAACTATAGTGAAATGCAACAGATAAAGCAAGGATGTCTCTGAAGGTCCAGTCATTTTTAATTCTACCGCAGAGACAACAGTTCATCTCTGGCGACCTTTATTATTGAATCACCAGATATAATGTAATGTCTTCAAGCTACAGCCAGGCATGCACTGGTCTGCAGCCTCCAAGATACTATATTACACCAAAAGAAAGTGGTAAAAAAGTATATTCATTTATAACATAGTTATCTGATATATCAAATTGCGTACTTCACCTCTGAAAATGGTAACAGAATCGTAATATATACTTGACTCAGTTTATCTATGCAACATAAATGATAAGATCATGTGGTGAGTACTGAACCAGGGAATCGAAACAAAATCTTTCGAATTGAAAAATACATAATAATGGCATCAGATTAACCTACCTGGTATTGATGGGCCTCCAATGCCAATAGGTGTACCAGAAACAGAAGGATGATTCAATGCAGATGAGTTGGCCATCCAACCAGCTAGTGGAGCTGGTAGCGGTGCTGAATGTGGCTGGAAGCTCTGAACACACATATTAAGAGCAAATAGTTCATACAATTGATAATAGGAAAGGAAATGCGAGGAAATAAATATTTACCCCTTGTGGACCCAAAAGAGGGAAACCTCCAGGTCTTTGTACTGAACCGAGCAGTGGATTGCCTGCAGGAGATGGAGCACGTGCACCATTCTGTTGTCCACATGAATGATCGATGAATAGAGTCTTAATGTCTGGGTTTGGCCTAGGATTTTTGCAAAGTTGGTGCTGCCAATTTAAACTGCAATATACAGTGAAGTTGTTGCTACCTTCAGTTAGATACTAAGGTTCAATATAAAGAGGAACCCCGTTAATCTGACAATTTAGCTTGAAATAGAACCATTAACAAGTTTGTCAAGTAGTGAAACATACTGTAACAAATTAAAGATATAAATCATAACAAGGTTCAGAATGTGTAGAATATCATTTTAAACTTGCCATACGAATGTTTAACATTTTGAATGGGAACTAGTTGTTTTATTAAATGAGCACAACCTTCTCAATTACTGACTAGAGATGACTGCATTCTTCTAAGGTTACCTTTGATTAATAAGAGTCCTTAGTCTTGAATTTTTCAAGTTTGGAAGCTGCAGTTTCTCTCGAAACAGTGGGTTTGCTTCAATAAGTTTCTTGAGCTCAACCAACATGATTGCTCGGGCAGACTTAGTATCCCCATACTTGGATAGTTGTTCATTTTCCCTGCATGACAAGTAACTCAAGTACATCCGACACACTACAAATATTTGAGTTAGATTTCTGATTATAGAGCACTCTACCTAAAATTCTCCAATGTCATGAGATGTGTGATCTCCTTAAAAAGCTCTTCATTAAAGGACGAGAAGACTTTAAGATCCTTAACTAGGATATTAACTGCCTCTGCGCGGTCATTCCTGAGATAAGTTTATGTAACACAACACAATTATGCTATTTATTCACTTCAGAAGCAAACATACATCTAGAAGTAACACTCTACTGTATATTACCAGAGGAAGCTTACTTGTCTAATGCCTCAAGATATTTCTGCTTCCTTATCTCGAAAAAGATTTTCATCGAATATCGATTATCGTCCACCTTAGTAAAGCCAGAGAGGTATCTCTCAACCTCATCCCAGTTCCCACTATGCACTTCTTCCTCAAAGTACTTCATGTTAAAGAAAAATCCAGATTCTTGTTCAAGCCTATACATAATTAGCACATGCCATAACCATAAATTAAATAATTACATAAACTAATAACCCAAAATATCATTAGATAAAAAACTAAAACAGATAAAAACAAAATTCAAAACATTAATAAACAAAAAAATAAGACAAAAAACAAACAATAAATAAATTCACCTACTTGTGAACACTCTCTTTAAACTTTTCCTCATCAAGAAATTGTAAGATCAAGAACACAAGCTCCCTACTAAGAGAAGACATTTTGACCAACTTGTACTTAACCCTTGACCATCAACAAACTCCTAATATGTTAGCAGATCTGCAACATCACAAAAATAAAAATCCCATCTTTATAAAGTACACAGACATAATTAATAATTGGTCAGCTACCTCACTACACCATTATTTAATTACCAAGTATATACTGTTCTCCAATAACTCAATTATTGCTTAAAATAAGAATCCTGTTGGTACCATCTTAACATTACTTCAAGAAAATGCATAAATAAACTTACCCAACAAAGGTAAACTTAAATAAAAGCACAAAAATAGTAAAAATTAAACTTTTAATATTTAAATTACCTTAAATTTCTTATACAATTAGCACCGACACAAGCATATATTTATTAAAAATATGAACATTAAGGAACCCTTTAAATTTATAGTAGTAAAAACATAAAAAGATGCAAGTGAAGTGGACAAATGAAAACAGAAAAAGCAGGGCAAGATTGTACCATCATTTATGTGTAGTATTTGATAAGATAAAAGAGGAAAATAAAGCAGTAGTAGAAATGGAAAAAAGCAAAAATAAAGCTAAAAATAGTTGAAAGTAAACATTCGACCACTCATAAAAGATGCTTACCTCAGACAACAAAAAAAGACTAAACAAACTGTGTGTGAGAGACTACAAAACAGAGCACCCTGCTCATGGAGAAAAGTGAACCTTCTTTCAACTATTCATATAATATTATCTAATGTTTAATATCCGTTTCAATTGATGTTTTTATTATAAAATGAATATGTACTTACGAATGACGCTTTATTCGTAATATAAAATTACTTTCAGTTCTTTTTATTTAAGTATCTTAGGTAATACCGAATATAATAAATATAATTATTGTCAAAAATAAAATCTCATGTAATCAATTAACTTAATAAAAAATAATAAGTGGATATAATAATGGTACATATTTTATGAGTGTGGTACACGAGCACTTACGAGGATGATAGAGAAGATTAAGAATACTTTTAAGGCATAATTTTAGTTGTAAGAAAATGACAACTTTTTTAAGCAGAAGAAGTGATAAGCGCTAGATAGCTTATCAGTTGGACTTACGATAAGTAGAATGCCTTATAATAAGTAAAGATATGTGAGACCCAGCGAGCCAGCTGTAGTCTGTCTATGACTTAAACGGCTTAGAATTTTGAGCTAATTAACGTTTGACCCTCTCATTTCGATATAAACAATGTGCTTTGAATTTTGGAACAACATTACTACTTAGAGGGGCCCACTTTAATAAAACACAATTACCCAATATTCCGTAAATCTTTAAAATAAATACAGTATATTCAAATTTGTTTGTTTAAATGATTTTGTTACAAAATGGATCATAAGGCCAGAGCTAAAAAGTAACTGTAATAGTTAGAAAGATCCTTTTGGACATTTGTGGCAGATGTTTTTTATCATTTAATTATATTCAAAATATATATCTTATTAGATCTCGCTCTTTAATACTTTAATATTTTTGTACAGTACATGACATTAGGGGTGGGTTAATGCATATTCGAAACTGAGAGGGTTATTTTAGATTTTTCATTTAATTTTGTTAGCCTAAAATATATTAAGTGAAATGAGTGAAAGAACCTTATTAACAAGCCACATGCTCCTCACATAAAATGATTAAACGAGGAATTGACAAAATAAGTGATGGACTGGAACATTTTCAAAGATAAGTGGTTGACAATAACGTTTCAAAATATAAGTGGTGATAAACTAAAAATATTTTGTAAACATATATAATTATTGTGATCATGGCCAATACTTTTTTAAGAACATGAAGTTGTATAGGTAAATTATTAATTACAAAAGAGTGTCGATCTATTCGTTACCGAATTAAAACCTGACTTAGTATTTTCTTTTAGCAAGGATATATAAAGATGAATTATGTGATCCGTTGTATGTACACCCAAATAGTGATTTTTGGATGTGAGATTATAACTATGCCCCCTTATTTACAAGTGTAGCAATTGAAGGACTTCATATAGAGATAAAATAGTAAATTCGTCTTTAAAAAACACTACTTTGGTGTATGCATAATGTTGGCCTGAATTATGTATGGTAAGATATTTTACTCTATGAAATATGTTGCATGATTGTCTAGAACTTCTTTGACTACTAGTCCATCAACTCATATCATAATTAAAATTACAAGTGTAACCTAATTTACAAATTGAAACTTGTTTAAAATAGCCAAACATAATACTCCTTTGTACAAAAAATATTTGATGTTTGATATTTTGAAGTTGAATTTTGATTATATATCAATTATTAATTATTATTTACTTTAAAACATAACATATAAAAATTTATACAGTTGAATTCATCTTTTAAAGGTAATTTTACAATATTAATTTTTAATAATATATTTAAAAATGAAAAATAAAAAGTTTACATAGATATACGATAAAGATAATTATTTTAAATCGAAAAGAGTATTAGATAAATCATCCAAGGGGAGTCGAACATAACACATCTTTATTAAATATTTTGACCATTTATATATTAATAGATTAACCATCTCTAATATTTCAATTGTGATTAGATGTACGAGCATGTTTAATGAAAAAAAAAAAGACTTTTAATGATTTTTGGTAGGATGAATATCCCCACCCCACCGAACTGATTGGGTCGGCCAATGTGGATGGATGAGCATCCATCTTCCAAAAATAGCGAAATGAATTATGAGAGGTGTCGATCAGTGATGGGTAGTGTTTGGTATCTCAATTTATCCTGGTATTTCGTGCGAACGGACAATAATATACATTGGTGTTTTTTTTGTCAGCTTTATTTGATGTTCATTTAAATATGGAGATAGTGTTGTACTTGCTAAAATTGAACGTTTTGATTATTCAAAATCAAACATGGTAAAACTTCAAGTCCAACTATCTGACAACAGTACTTTTACTAGTTTAAGTACATAGTGGGTGGCTTGGTGTCATTTTCATGATTAAATACTCCTTATTTTAATTCAATTGGGGGATTATTCAATTGATAAAAAAATAAAAATCTATTTTTCCTATTATCAACTATTTCATTTCGCCTCTTCTGCAGTGTGAGCTCTACTTTCTTTAAGAATAGAACTTTGTATTGAAATAATTAAAAGTTAAAATTTTAGTCTTTGACCAGTTGAAATACTTTGCCTATTTATTTTTTAGTGTATACTTCAAAAGTATGTATAAATTGTTAAAATGATAATTCATTTTTATTTGATGTAATTTCTGGTTTAGACATTAAAATTAGATTAATATAAACGGAGTTTATGTGTTGTACATAACGCCAATTACAATGCACCACATCATCTACCACAAGGGGAATCTTCTTGTTTGGAGAGCATATCATCCAAGGGGAAGTTTTAAATTTTCCAAATTGTAACGACTATGCAACTGTATGTAATATATAATTTTAAAAATTAGATAAGTCATTTGCATATCCTTAATCGTACTAGATTGTGAATTATCTAATTTGTGTATAAATATTACTATATATATATTTTCAACGGTTTAAAGTTAAAAAATAGATGTCACTTATTTGCACATCTTTAATCTATGTGTAAATGACTTACGTAATATATATTTTTAGAAGTTATGTTAAATAATGCTCACAAAATAAAAAGTTACATAAAACGAAATCAAATTGTGATATTTTATCATTGATTTATAATCGTTTATGAATAATTTCGTATATCAAATAATGCATTTGACATGTTACATGTTTACAAGTTTCGTAAATAAGGAGAAAAGTGAAATTAATAAAAGAGGACTTAGTCATTATAATCCCATAACCAATCATTAGCTTGAAGAGTAATTGACTTAACACCAACTTTTGGGAGTTTTCAAGCAAGACTCTAAGCTATTTCCGCCTTCTTCAACATCTGCTATATTAAAAGAGTAAGAAATATAAGAAGTGGGGTCTTGAAGAAATAAATTTAAGAAATGAATCATTTAATTTATTATTTGAAACACTCATGAGGATGAATATTTATGTTTACAACAACTATCATACCTTTTTTTGCGTAACATCTTCGAAATATTTCCCCGTTCTGTATTTGCATTTAGTAGTACAATATCTAAGACATTTCCCAGTTCTTTTAAACATACATTTTTTCACAAGACATTTTGCTAAACACACTGTATAAGGGAGAACATCAACTTTTTCATGAGGTGAGAGTAAAGCATCAACTTTTTCATGGAATGAGAGCAAAACTAACATCATTAGAATGACAACAGATACTCTTTTCCCCTCCATTATGAAGATCAAGAACTAAAATTATCGAAAATATTATAGAAAAAATTATAGGCAAAACAAGATGATTGATTAATGAAATTAGATGTAAATATTTATAATAGTGCACGTAGATAAGGAATAACATGTTGAATTAATTATATATAAATGATTTCAATTAATTACTTGTTATGATATTAATTAATATGGTATGGTAGTAATAAATTATCCCAATTTGCTATATTTAAGTAAATTCAACTATCCATATAATAAGTTACCACATATTACAAATCAAGTTAATAAATTCATTGAAAATGAAAGTATTACTATATACTTACATATTGCATTTTTTGTTCTATTATATGTTACATTATATATTGATGAAAATCTTTGAATAATGGTAACTTAAGGTAAGATTTGAATAGTCTAATAAGTCTTAATTGGATTATAATGAGGACATCATTCTTATTTATGATGATATCGTACTCTCTCTATGTACCTTCGTGTTGTATACCATTCAATTTTAATACAAAAATAGTTAATATATAATCGTCCCCATTATACTCCCCCCATTCCTAAATGATTGTCACATTTTGGCTTTTCGTGGTAAACAAAACACAATTTAAAACGTAAATATCTCTTATTTTACATGTGAAAAAATTATAAAATGTTGATATTTCAAAAAATATATATTGAGACCAATCTAATAAGATCTCACAAGACTATATTATTTATTATCGTTTAATGAGAATTCATGACCAAATTTTGTAATATTTGACCAATCGACAAAAGTCAAAATGTGATAATCTTTTAGGGACGGAAGGAGTATTATTTTTTCTCAATTATATAGACATATCTAAGTTTGTTGTAGGTTACTTATTATTTTTATATTTTGCTTCTACTTTTGTCAAGTATGAGTTGACAATATTGATAAATATATTTGTTTGTACCAAATTTTATTGACTTTATCTAATTAAATGATATTATCATGTAAGTCAACAATATATTTTCTTATTTATAATTATATCATAATATCTACACATAAATGGAAATTATTTGAGGATGATTCATTTATAAATCTCAAGCTTCCAAGTTTGTCACGTCTAGTGGATCCCCGTGGATTACCCCTATTTTGATGATATGTGTAAAGGTTCTATGCTTAAGTTTATTACTTTATCTATATGTACTACTGTTGGAATATCCCGGGGTTGCAAGACACAATGAACTACGATAGTTCATATGTCTAGAAAACCCTAATTCGTTGATCGTTAGAACTTACACAATATAACTAGCTCATAGAAGTATATGTTTAAAGATAGTGTGAATATGCTACAACTAACATAATCAAAGAGTGTGGCTACAAAGATATACCTTTGAAGCGTGAGCGGAAGCGATATGATCTTCAAGTGCTTATCCCCACACCTTGCTCCTTGCTTTCTTCTTGAAGAAATTTCTATCACCAAGGTGATATGGAACTACTATGAAATAGTCCACACCAATACCTTAGATAGCAATAAGACACACTTGGACTAGTGTGTGTTATTGAGGAGTGTGTAGTCTAACTACTATAGCAAACTATAGAACAATTTCTATACTCTAACACTTAGAGTTTTGCTAGAGGGTTTGAAGATGAAGTGTGTGTGTGTTTGTTTTTGTTCTCTAACAAGAGTTGTGTGATACTTAGCTTGATTCTCTACCCATTCTATATCATCTTATGATATAGAATGGATGATGAAACACATTATACACTAAACAAACACATTAACCATCCATATGGTTAATGCCTCTTGGTCCATGGAAGATTCTCTTACAAGAGTTCTTCCCAAGACTTACAAAGCCTTCCCAAGGCATAAAGTAGCCACCAAGATGTCAACCATTCATGATGATGGAATTAATTAATCGTAATTAATTAATTAAATCATATCTTATTTAATTAATTCATTAATTAATTAAATCATTTCAATAAATGATAATATATATATATATCTCACATATCTACACTATATGTAATTGGGGAAGGGGGGAATTAGTTATTCTTTGAGTGAAGCCCCATGTTCTTTTTTAGCCAATAAGCAAGTGACACATATTTAAATTGCATACTAACTCCCATTTAGTTTTTTATTTTGAAAATTTGCAAAGGCCTATTATTATTTTATACATTAAATTATTTAAGCATAGTTATTAAAAATAAAATAGTTGCCTATATATAATGTATATTTATTTAATCATTTTTATCATACACATATTTTAAATTTCACAAGAAATATTTATCATCATATAATCATGTAAAAATTAATGTAACAATATATATTTTAATATAATAACCGAACTCGCACAGGTTGAACTGTGCACAAGCATCTAGTATATATATATACATAAACCCCAAATGGTGTGTCCGGAACCAATTCCGGGCGCACCATCGGTTCGGTCGGGACACGATCTCGATCGAACCGAAATTCCTCAATATGGATCAAATCCCTTATTCACTTTCGGGTCACTACTCGAAAGTATCTTCGGTAATTGTTACGTGTGTGACCTCATAGCCCGAGTAACGAAGGCATCGGGATTCAACGTATAAGACCGTATACACGAATCCCGAAGATCATCGTGAGAGCCTAGTCTACCATTCGATGACCCCCGGCATTATCTCGGGTGAGACTACTGATAGTTCAGATAACTATCGGTTGTTGAACCGTATATATAGATGATATAGTTCACGGGCACTAATTGAGGAAATTGACACATCAATTTCCAGCAACTACCTCTTTAGATGTTTAATTGTTTATGTAAATTGTTATCAAAAGAAAAAGTTAAACTAAAGTATTTTACTCCCTCCATCCCAATCTTTTTGTCACATTTATTTTTACACAAATTTTTAGAAACATTCAAATTCATATCACATTATCAATTTTCCCTCCATAAATTTAAACTGAAAAGGACTTAGTTTTGGGATTTCTAAAAAGGGAAAAATGGACATAAAATTTGGAATGGAGGGAGTAATTCCTTAGTTAGATTATATTTTCTAAATAATATTATTATGGAAATAATATTTTGGTTCTCTTCTTGTTAACTTATTATGTGCAACATGTGTTAATATTACATATTAGATGATATTCAGTATATTAGAATATAAATATTGTGCATATGCATCCCTTTCCTTATTATACATATACTAGAGATATTTGTATAGATTTCAGCTTGTGCAAATTCGTTTATCATTTTATAATATAATATTTTTTTATTAATAGATAAATATATTATTTCTATCTAATGTTAGTAAATCCGTATTAACTAAGTACTTTGATGTGTATTATAATATAATTTTTGCAAAGCCATTTTCTAAAAATAAAGTTAAAATATATTTGATAATATTTACTCATAGTTATAGATTATTATTTTACAAAATATTTATAAAAATAAATAACTTTAATATTGCTCTCCTATTAAAAAAATATTGGGCTTCAAAGGCTTCGAGATAACTTCCTACTCTCTCCTTCTACAATTATATATAAATTTTTTTTTACTTAACTACACTATATATAATACCTAAGACTTTAAAAAGTCAGGGCATTTCCTTAAAAAGTCACCCCCTCACAGATGAAAAGAATATTCTTAGCGGCTAGGTTTAGTTTTCAAAGGGGTAGTAGCCATACCAAATTTTTCCCAACCTAGCTTTTTTCTATAAAGAAATTATTTGAACTTTATAAATTATAACTCCCTAATTTTTAGGAAATGAAAAACCCAGCTTGCTCTACTTTTTAGAATGAGAATACATTGATATCTATTGAAACTGAAATATTTTTTAAAAATATATAAAAATTGGAACAAATTATTAAAAATCATTGATAAGTTTTTGAAATATGAATAATATTTTTCAGAAAAAAATTAGTGAATTTTTATAAACACCGTTTATTTTCTTAAAGTAGATACATACGTTTGTTTATCTTTTTTGTTGGTAATAATTATTAATATTTTTAACAGAACATTATTTGATTTTGTATGTAAACGAGAAAAGATAACGATATGAAACTTTAAAAAATATGTAATGATTATCAAATACTCCATTATCCATTATCAAAAGATTATTGGTTTTCCTCCCAATTAACGAGCAAATTGTCGAAATGGTCCCCGATAGTATGACCGAGTTACACTTTGGTCTCCAATAGTTACACGGTTGCACGTTAGTCCCCGAAAGTGGCAAAAAAGTTGCACTTTAGTCCTCACGTCAAGTTTTACGTTAACATTTCAGGTTTAAGAGTTCAAATTGGGTTAAAAATATAATTTAAAGATTTAAAGTTGATTTTTTCGCCCCCATTGGTGCCAAAATGAAACTTCACAACCCCTCCCGCCAAAATTCCCTTTTCTCTTCACCCTAATTAGGGTTGTGGAGTTTCATTTTAGCACCAATTGAGGCAAAAAATCAACTTTACGTTTTAAAAATTATATTTTTATCCCAGTTTTAACGCCTAAACCTGAAATATTAGCGGAAAACTTGACGTCGGGACTAAAGTGCAACTTTTTGGCCACTTTCAGGGACTAACGTGCAACCGTGTAACTATTGGGGACCAAAGTGCAACTCGGTCATACTATCGAGAACCATTTCAGCAATTTTCTCCCCAATTAACATTATTGAGTTTTGATAGTTGTCATTTCGATTGGAATTTAAATTTATTTATTTTCTATACATTTTGTCCTTTTAATGAAAATATTTACCACAATAGTTTAAAATTAATTATATTCAAAGTTATGCATATTAGATAAGAACACAAATTCTTGCAATTAAAAATGGTTATTTATTGAAAATGGAGTTTAATTATATTCTTCGAACAATGAGTATTACAAAACCAATATGCAAAATAATTGATCATGTTCATTTTCTATAGCAAATCAGCAATGCACACCATTGTCTTAATTTGATTGGTCCTCTCCTTACGTGGCTATCAACATCTGGAAATGAATATTTTTGTATAGTGGAAGGAGAGCAAATAAAAAAGACAAGTGCTTAGTGATAGGAGAATGAATTAATAAACTTTATTCGTCATATATATTTCACAAAAAAATATTTTTTTGGATCATTGCTTGTGACATTATGAACCATACTTCAGGTTATACAAAAATATTTGAAGATGCTGTGAATATAATGCTAAAATTAGATCAGCAATGAGATGGTCACAGTTGAAATATATTTCATCGATAATAATATACTAACATAAAATAAAATAAATGTGTGAAATTGGGAGAACGGCGTGCCTACGTTTCGTTAGTAGTACGGTACATTAATTTATATAGAATACATTGGTGAAATGATTCTCCATAATGAGATCGTATTGCACTTTGGTCCCTAATAGTTACACGGTTGCACGTTAGTTCCCGAAAGTGGCCAAAAAATTGTACTTTAGTCCCCACGTCAACATTTTTGTTAACATTTCAGGTTTAGACGTTAAAATTGGATTACAAATATAATTTTTAACACTTAAAGTTAATTTTTTATCCTGATTGGTGTCAAAATGAAACTCCACAACCCCAATTAGGGTGAGGAAGAAAGAAAGTTTTGGCGGAAGGGGCTTGGAGAGTTTCATGTTGTCACCAATTTAGGGCAAAAAAGCAACTTTAAGTCTTAAAAATATATTTTTATCCCAATTTTAATGCCTAAACCTGAAATGTTAACGAAAAACTTGACATGGGGACTAAAATGCAACATTTTGGCCATTTTCGGGGACTAATGTGCAACCGTGTAACTATTGAAGAACCAAGTGCAATCCACTCTCATTATTATGGGGGACCATTTCAACAATTATTTCTTAAGATATATATATATATATATGTCTATTCAATATAAAAATAATATACATCACCTAAATGTACCATTATGAAATGATACAATTAAAACATTCAAGAAAAAAGAAGTGTGAATTATTCTATGTACCTATTTGGTACATGTACCACAATTCATTAAATACATTACCAAAAAAAATAAAAGTAAGCTTATAGAATTGATTTTTGTTTATAGAAAATAGTACGTACTACATATAATGTATCAAGCTTATAAGAAAATATTTTATAAAATAGAATAATTTGAAATTTTTCATTATTACTCAACAAAAACTTAATGAATAATCATTCAATGAACTAATATTTATGGAATAATTCTCACATCTAAGAACTAATGAATTATATGTATCTGAATTTATAAACTAGTGATCGGATACCTTTCATATTATTATTGGAAATTTATTTTAGTAAATAATCACTAGTATAAGAGTATATTACTATAAATTATTATAGTATAAGTCTTAACAAAAACTGTTTCGTGTAATCTATAGAAATGGTAAATGATCGGATTGTTAATGTGAAGAGTGTGTGGGAAAAAAGTGTTGATTTATATAAAGTCGTGAGCAAGCCCCTTTACTAACATCATTTTGAAGATGGAACATCATAATTTTTTCAACAGTTAACTCAATAATAAGTCTTTTTTGTGTCTTATGGATCGGAGGACCCTTAAAATGTGGATTTAGGTGGAGATGTATTTTTGGCCCACGGTGTATTCTTGTACATAGGATGTTATCGGTTTGTTGCAAACCGACAAAACCGACCCAAACCGATTTGGTTGGAAAAAAAATCACACCGAATCGAAGCGGTGCGAAAAAATACAAAACCGACCAAAATTTTTCAGTTTTCGGTCTTACTATAAACCGAACCGAAACCGACCGAACCGACTATATATATTGTTTAAAATATTTATATCTGAGATATTTCTAAATGTTTGTACTTAATTTTGATTTTTTTTTTAGAAACGGTATTACATAATTTATTAGATTAAACTTTGATATTGACCCAATGGACCAAGTGTGAAGTGTCCAAGACCCACTTTAAAAATCTATATCTAATAGCCATTTTAAAATCTGATAGTCTAATACTAAGATAAATTAATAGGTTGTTTCAATTCAGCTCCGCGCCTTTGCCATTTCCATCTTGTTGCCTCCATATGAACCAACTTAAGAATTAACACCCCAAAATTTTCTTATATTAAATATTTGGCGATAATGAGTGATAAGAATATTGAAACCTTTACTCAACATGAAACGTCTATCCAACATGACACCTCTACAGGCTCTACTCAACATGATTTGGTTAGTATGAGAGCAAAGGAGCTAGTTCCTATTTCTTAATATGTGTTACATTGTCATGAACTATTTTGTTTTATTTTTGAACTTCCTATGGACGTGTAGACTCTATTTAATTTGAAATAGTGGACTTTTATTTTTTATTTTTGTTTAAAAACCGAAAAACCAAAAAACCGACCGAACCGATTTTTCTCAAAACCGACATCAACCGAACTGATGAAACAGAAAGAATTTTCAACCGACTTGGTTCGTATAGTTAAAAAACCGATCTGATGGGTTTCACACAAAAAAATCGGGAAAAACCGACCGAACCGAACCGATAACATCCCTACTTGTACACCCTCTATGCTAGAATCTACATGCACGGGTAAGTTAAATAAATAATCGAATATCTAAAGCATTTAGAAAACAAGGCCACACCTATTTTATCCAAAAGGTGGAACTATCTCTGGAAATATATCCCCAATCTCAGTATTGACGATTCTCTTGCGCTATCATATTAATATGTAAACTTTGCAAACTCTATAAACAAGGTTTTTTCAGTTTGCACACCAGAAATATTCGATCTCTTTTGGCCAAATTACTAAGTCATATGATGTTACACAATGGGTTAGCAATTCAATTGTCAGAAATATTCAATGTCTTGATTTGCAAATATATGATGGTGAAGCCAGATTTGAATTACCGAGCAGTACGGATTACTTTTCCAGCCTTTCTATATGAAAGTAAATAGAATGCATTGAATTTCTTTTGTCTACCCCTATCCCGATGAGCCGAAACCAAAGCTCAATAGAAACAAAGATGTTCACTTGTTAAACGTTGGAGTCTCTAATGTTTGAAAGCCAAATATTAGTCGTTATCCCAACACTTGTTTGTTTTCCCAAACTCAGGACACTGAAACTTGTTCGATTATACTACTGGGACGAGGATTGTGCTGCTAGACTTAAAATCTCGTAACATTAACCATCCATCAAGACTAATAATGAAGTTTTTCATTTTCCAAATTATAACAATTATAATGCAACTGTAGTGTATAATTTTAAAAATTAGATAAGTCATTTGCACGTCCTTAATCGTACTAGATTGTGAATTATCTAATTTGTGTATAGATAGTACTATATATTTTTAACTATTTAAAGTTAAAAAATAGATATATATATATACGTATAACATGAGAAGTTATGTTAAATAATGCTCACAAAATAAAAAGTTAGATAAAACGAAATCAAATAGGGATATTTTCTCATTGATAATCGTTTACGAATAATTTCGTATATCAAATAATACATTTGACATGTTACATGTTTACAAGTTTCGTATATGGAGAAAATGGGAAATTTATAAAGGAGGGCTTAATCATTATAATCTGATAGCCAATCATTAGCTTGAAGAGTATATGACTTTTTTTTTTTTGATAATTAGCGATGAATTGTGATTACAATGATATTACAAACATGAATACAGAAATTGCTAACTAATAGAAAGTTAGAGTATAATATGAGACAAATATGTCTCCAACAAGGTTCGAACCCATGACCTCTTACATGAAAGGTTGGGCCGGATAGCACCAATTTTCGGGGGTTTCCACGCAAGACTCTAGAGTATTTCCGGCTTCTTCAACATCTGCTATATTAAGTCAATAATATAAGAAGTGGGTCTTGAATAAATAACTTTAAGAAATGAATAATCTAATTTATTTTTTAAAACACTGAGGATGAATATCTATGTTTACAACAACTAATCATACCTTTTTTTGAGTAACATCTTCGAAATATTTCCCCGTTCTGTATTTGCATTTAGTAGTACAATATCTAAGACATTTTCCAGTTCTTTTAAACATACATTTTTTCATAAGACATTTTGCTAAACACACTGTATAAGGGAGAGCATCAACTTTTTCATGAGGTGAGAGTAAAGCATCAACTTTTTCATGAAATGAGACCAAAACTAACATCATTAGAATGACAACAGATAGTCTTTTCCCCTCCATTATGAAATCAAGAACTAAAAACTATCGAAAATATTATAAGAATAATTCTTTTGTCAAAACAAGATGATTAATCAATGAGATTAGATGTAGATATTTATAATAGTGCATGTAGATAAGGAATAACATGTTGAATTGATTATATATAAATGATTTCAATTCATTACTTGTTATGATAATAATTAATATGGTATGGTAGTAATATATTTTCCTGATTTGCTATATATAATTAATGTTAAGTTATCCATGTAATAAGTTACCATATATTACAAATCAAGTTAATAAATTAGTGAAAATGAAAGTATTACTATATATGTACTTACATATTGTACATTTTATTCTATTATATGTTATATTATACATTAATGAAAATCTTTGAACAATGGTAACTTAAGATAAGATTTGATCGAATAGTCCAAAATAAGTCTCAATTGAATTATAATGAAGACATTATTTTTATTTATGATGATATCGTACTCTCTCTATGTACCTTCGTGTTGTATACCATACAATTTTAATACAAAAATAGTTAATATAATCGTTCCCAATATATATTTTTTCTATTATTTAGACATATCTAAATTTATTGCATATTACTTATTATTTCCATATCTTACTTCTACTTTTATCAAGTTTTAGTTGATAATATTGATAAATATATTTATTTGTAACATATTTTATTAACTTTATCTAATTAAATGATATATATCATGTAAGTTAACAATATATTTTCTTATTTATTAACTTTATCTAATTATTTGAGGGTGATTCATTTATAATTCTCAAGCTTCCAAGTTTGTCACGGCTGGTAGATCCCCGTGAATTACCCCTCTTTTGGTGATATGTGTAAATGTTCTATGTTTATAAATTATATAATATAATATTTGAACTTTATAAATTATAACTCCCTAATTTTTAAAAAAGGAAAAACCCAGCTAGCTCTATTTTTAGAATTGAGAATACATTAATATCTAATGAAATTGAAATATTCTCAACTTTTAATAATTTTTACGAGAGTAATAGAAGAGATATTTACGTTTTAAAGTGTCGATGACTGTGAAAAATTTAATGTCCCTATCATTTAGGGATGAATGGAATATATATATAGAGATAGAGAAATAATGTATACTTATTTAGTTACTTTCATTGAAAATGAAAAGTTAAATAAATTTAAATACTAGAGGGAGTATAAAAGCAGACGTTCACAATCAATACCACTACTAGAAGGTCTCATTCTCTAATGCTCTTAATGGTATACATAGCTTCATTTAACATTAACCATCCATCAAGACTAATAATGAAGCTTTTCATTTCCAAATTATAACAATTATAATGCAACTGTAGTGTATAATTTTAAAAATTAGATAAGTCATATGCACGTCCTTAATCGTACTAGATTGTGAATGATCTAATTTGTGTATAGATAGTACTATATATTTTTAACTATTTAAAGTTAAAAAATAGATATGTCATTTGCACATCTTTAATCAATGTGTAAATGACTTACATAATACATATATATTATATATATATATATACGTATAACATGAGAAGTTATGTTAAATAATGCTCATAAAATAAAACGTTAAACAAAACGAAATCAAATAGTGATATTTTCTCATTGATTTATAATCGTTTAAATTTACGAATAATTTCGTATATCAAATAATACATTTGACACGTTACATGTTTACAAGTTTCGTAAATGGAGAAAATGGGAAATTAATAAAGGAGGGCTTAGTCATTATAATCCCATAACCAATCATTAACTTGAAAAGTACATGACTTAGCACCAATTTTCGGGGGTTTCCACGCAAGACTCTAGAGTATTTCCGGCTTCTTCAACATCTGCTATATTAAGTCAGAAATATAAAAAGTGGGTCTTGAATAAATAAATTTAAGAAATGAATAATCTAATTTATTTTTTAAAACACTGAGGATGAATATATATGTTTACAACAATTAATCATACCTTTTTTTGCGTAACATCTTCGAAATATTTCCCCGTTCTGTATTTGCATTTAGTAGTACAATATCTAAGACATTTTCCAGTTCTTTTAAACATACATTTTTTCGCAAGACATTTCGCTAAACACACTGTATAAGGGAGAGCACCAACTTTTTCATGAGGTGAGAGTAAAGCATCAACTTTTTCATGGAATGAGAGCAAAACTAACATCATTAGAATGACAACAGATAGTCTTTTCCCCTCCATTATGAGAATCAAGAACTAAAAACTATCGAAAATATTATAGAAATAATTCTTTTGTCAAAACAAGATGATTAATCAATGAGATTAGATGTAGATATTTATAATAGTGCATGTAGATAAGGAATAACATGTTGAATTGATTATATATAAATGATTTCAATTCATTACTTGTTATGATAATAATTAATATGGTATGATAGTAATATATTTTCCTCATTTGCTATATTTAATTAATGTTAAGCTATCTATGTAATAAGTTACCACATATTATAAATCAAGTTAATGAATTCGTAAAAATGAAAGTATTACTATATATATATACTTACATATTGTACATTTTATTCTATTATATGTTATATTATACATTAATGAAAATCTTTGAACAATGGTAACTTAAGATAAGATTTGATCGAATAGTCCAAAATAAGTCTCAATTGAATTATAATGAAGACATTATTTTTATTTATGATGATATCGTACTCTCTCTATGTACCTTCGTGTTCTATACCATACAATTTTAATACAAAAATAGTTAATATAATCGTTCCCATTATATAATTTTTCTATTATTTAGACATATCTAAGTTTAGTGCAGATTACTTATTATTTCCATATTTTACTTCTACTTTTATCAAGTTTTAGTTGATAATATTGATAAATATATTTATTTGTAACATATTTTATTATCTTTATCTAATTAAATGATATATATCATGTAAGTTAACAATATATTTTCTTATTTGTTAACTTTATCTAATTATTTGAGGGTGATTCATTTATAATTCTCAAGCTTCCAAGTTTATCACGTCCGGTGGATTCCCGTGAATTACCCCTCTTTTTGTGATATGTGTAAATACTCTATGATTATAAATTATATAATATAATATTTGAACTTTATAAATTATAACTCCCTAATTTTTAGAAAAGGAAAAACCCAGCTAGCTCTATTTTTAGAATGAGAATACATTAATATCTAATGAAATTGAAATATTTTTTAAAAATACATACAAATTGGAACAAATTATATATTAAAATTATTGATAAGTGTATGTTTGAAATATGAATAATATTTTCCAGGAAAAATTAGTGAAGTTTTATAAACACCTTTTATTTTCTTAAAGTACATACATAGTTACGTTTGTTTATTTTGTTTGTTGATAATAACTATTACTAATATTTTTAATAAAACATTATAATTTGATTTTGTATGTAAACGAGGGAAGATAACGATATGAAACTATAAAAAGTATGTAATGATTATCAAATACTCCATTATCCATTATAAAAAGATTATTGATTTTCCTCCCAATTAACATATTGAGTTTTGATAGTTGACATTTCGATTGGAATTCAAATTTATTTATTTTCTATATATTTTGTCCTGTAAGATTATATGAGTTTTGAGCTATGTACATTGAGCTTATCAAGAGGGAAATGGATTTATACTTGTGGTCAAGAAGAGAGCCACTGTCAGGAAGAAGCCAAAAGGAATCTGTATCAGATGGGAATCGAACTCGGGTGGTTTATCAAGGATAAGGCTTCTCGGGTAGTTGGTTTTCATAAGTTAGTTGGAGCCTATTCCTAGCCAATGAGTTGCTGACACGTGGCATAGTTGTTAGTTGATTAACTAACAGTTGGATCAGTTAGTTGTTGTTATATCAGATTCAATTAGTTTAATCCATATCTTTGTAATTCTCTTCTTGTATATAAGTGTTGATCAAACACTTAGTAGTAACACATTGTGAGAAATCAGATTGATTAATCAAATATGAAATTCTTTTAGTTTCTTTTCAATACTATTTTCTTCAAGATCGATTTCGGTTGATTGATTATCCTTTCTTCATTCTTGTTCTTGTTTGTTTACTCGAATTCGTTCCTAAATCTTACATGTCCTTTTAATGAAAATGTTCCAATTGTAATATTTTAATATATTTATTATTACCACAATAGTTTAAATTTATTGTATTCAAAGTTATGTATATTACATAAGAACACAAATTCTTTCAATTAAAAAAGGTTATTTATTGAAAATGGAATTTAATTATATTCTTCGAACAATGAGAGTATAACAAAACCAATATGCAAAATCATTGATCATGTTCATTTTTCTAGCAAATTAGCAATGCACACGATTGTCTTAAAAGCATTGAGAAAACAGGGCCCCTTGAAATTGGATCCCCAGTTGCATTGTAGGTTATATAATATTTACGGTATGTTTTTTAGAAAATCAGGGGCATTTTAAAATTGAGATTCTTTGACTGGCTTTATTTTAAAACCCTTGTACATATGCAATTTTTAAGTTAAAACCTAGTTGTCTTCAAACTTTTATGTAATTATAATTTTGATCTAGTTGATGATCCTCATGACGCCTAGAAAAAAGATTGAATTATTTGATGATAGGATCAACTATCTTCACGATGATGTTTTATGCCATGTTTTATTGTTTGTTCCCATGAAAATTCTGTAGCCACCTCTATTTTATCCAAAAGGTGGAACTATATGTGGAAATATATCCCCAATATCAGTATCGACGATTCTCTTGCGTTATCATCTCAATATGTAAGCTTTGCAAACTCTATAAACAGGGTTTTTTAGTTTGCACACCAAAAATATTCGATCTCTTAGATTTCGCCAAATTACTAAGTCATATAATGTTACAGAGTGGGTTAGCAATTCAATTGTCAGAAGTATTCAGTGTCTTGATTATATATGATGGTGAAGCCAGATTTGAATTACCGAGCAGTATGTTCACTTGTTAAACGTTGAAGTCTCTAATGCTTGAAGGCCAAATATTAGTTGTTGTCCCAACTCCCAACACTTGTTTGTCTTCCCAAACTCTGAACACTGAAACTTTTTCGGTTATAGTACTAGGACAAGGATTGTGCTAGACTTGAAATCGCGTGTTCGTCATCTCTTGAGTCGGTAATTGTTAACAATATGGATTCTGACAATGAATTCTCATTAACCGATCGTATTGTTAGATTCGTTTTAGTATATATTTTGAAATATCAACTTTTAATAATTTTTACGAGAGTAATATAAGAGATATTTACGTTTTAAAGTCTCGGTGACACTGAAAAAATTAATGTCCCTATCATTTAGGGATGAAAGGAATATATATATATATATATATATATATATATATATATATATATATAGAAATAATGTATACTTAGTTACTTTCATTGAAAATGAAAAATTAAATAAATTTAAATACTAGAAAGAGTACAAAAGCAGACGTTCACAATCAACACCACTACTAGAAGTCTCATTCTCTAATGCTGTTAATGGTATACATAGCTTCATTTAACATTAATCATCCATCATGATTAATAATGAAGTTTTTCATTTTCCAAATTATAACAATTACTCCCTCTAATCCAAAACAAATGTCTTTTTAGACATTTTAACAATATCCAAAACAAATATCTTTTTACATAAACCAATGTACAATATACCACTTTTTCCTTTAATAACGATATTTACATATAATAACTCAAAAAAAGTAATGATTGCATCATATAGTTAAGTGATAATTGGATTATTAATGATTGTTTTATAGGGACATAGATGGAAAGTGTGAATGTAATGATTGTTTCTTAATTTGTGTGAAATGTCTAGAAAGACATTTGTTTTGGATTGGAGGGAGTATAATGCAACGGTAGTGTATAATTTTAAAAATTAGATAACTCATATGCACGCCCTTAATCGTACTAGATTGTGACTTATCTAATTTGTGTATAGATAGTACTATATATTTTTAAATATTTAAAGTTAAAAAATAGATATGTCATTTGCACATCTTTAATCAATGTATAAATGACTTACATAATACATACATATATATATAGAAGTTATGTTAAATAATGCTCACAAAATAAAAATTTAAATAAAACAAAATCAAATAGTGATATTTTCCCATTGATTTATAATCGTTTACGAATAATTTCGTATATCAAATAATACATTTGACATGTTACATGTTTACAAGTTTCGTAAATGGAGAAAAAGCGAAATTAATAAAAGAGGGCTTAATCATTATAATCCCATAGCCAATCATTAACTTGAAGAGTACATGACTTAGCACCAATTTTCGGGAGTTTCCACGCAAGACTCTAGAGTATTTCCGGCTTCTTCAACATCTGCTGTATTAAGTTAGAAATATAAGAAGTGGGTCTTGAATAAATAAATTTAAGAAATGAATAATCTAATTTATTTTTTAAAATACTGAGGATGAATATATATGTTTACAACAACTAATCATACCTTTTTTTGCGTAACATCTTCGAAATATTTTTCCGTTCTGTATTTGCATTTAGTAGTACAATATCTATGACATTTTCGAGTTCTTTTAAACATACATTTTTTCACAAGACATTTTGCTAAACACACTGTATAAGGGAGAACATCAACTTTTTCATGATGCGAGAGTAAAGCATCAACTTTTTCATGGAATGAGAGGAAAACTAACATCATTAGAATGACAACAGATAGTCTTTTTCCCTCCATTACGAGAATCAAGAACTAAAAACTATCGAAAATATTATAGAAATAATTCTTTTGTCAAAACAAGATGATTAATCAATGAGATTAGATGTAGATATTTATAACAGTGCATGTAGATAAGGAATAACATGTTGAATTGATTATATATAAATGATTTCAATTCATTACTTGTTATGATATTAATTAATATGGTATGGTAGTAATAAATTTTTCTGATTTGCTATATTTAATTAATGTTAAACTATTCATATAATATTACCACATATTACAAGTTAATAAATTCATTGAAAATGAAAGTATTACTATATACTTACATATTGGACATTTGATTCTATTATATGTTACGTTATACATTGATGAAAATCTTTGAACAACGTTAATTTAAGATAAGATTTGAATAGTCCAATAAGTCTCAATTGAATTATAATGAGGATATTATTTTTATTTATGATGATATCGTATTCTCTCTATGTACCTTCGTGTTGTATAACATACAATTATAATACAAAAGTAGTTACATATAATCGTCCCCATTATATTTTCTATTATATAGACATATCTAAGTTTGTTGTAGATTACTTATTATTTTTATATTTTACTTCTACTTTTGTCAAGTTTTTGTTGACTAATATTGATAAATATATTTTTTTGTACCAAACTTTATTGACTTTATCTAAATAAATTAAACGATATATATCATGTAAGTCAACAACATATTTTCTTATTTATTGACTATATCATAATAGCTACACACAAATGGAAATTATTTGAGGATGATTCATTTATAATTTTCAAGCTTCCAAGTTTGTCATGTCTGGTGGATCCCCGTGGATTACCCCCTCTTTTGATGATGATATGTGTAAAGGTTCTATGTTTAAGTTTAGTGATAGTTATAGATAATTAGTTTATATTTACTTGTCATTCTAGCAAAAGGTTTACCCGTGAATAATATTTACTCATAGTTATAGATAATTATTGTTCAAAATGTTTATAAAAATATCGGTCTCCTACTTATTAGGCCTAAGGATTTAAAAAGCCACATGACATTTTCTTATTTTTTGTAATTTTTTAATTTGGTTTAATAGATAGTTATTTTTTCACCGTATTTTGATCTTTATTTGCAGGCATAATTTTCATATGTTTTACATCAACAGTTTTTTTTTTTTTTGTAAATTGCTATTTAAAATTGAAAAATGTTACAAATTAACATAATCATTGATTATTAGAAAACTTCAAGTACAATCACACTAATACTTTTTATTAGCAATTTATAGTCGTATTAAAAAATATATGTTTATTGTTTACTCGATGAAATCAATCAAAGTTAGACTATCAAATTATTGAAATAAATTTTTGGGTCTTTAATTGTTGGTTCTCTATTCTTGTTATGTAAAATTTTATAATACCTCCATTAGTTTCTTAGAAAAAAATTTATCAGCCAATAAGATTTTTTGAATGATATTCTTTGAACTTTGTGTGAAATACAACTTTTTGAGGCTTTTGTAGAAAGAATGGTAATTTCACTCCTAAAAACCATTGTTTTGGTGTGTCATATTTTTTGCCACCAAATTATATAAATGTTCAAATAATAAACGGTCCATTTTACCTAAGGGTCGGGTTATTTAGCTCATTTCCTACAGACGTATAACTCTCCAAATGCGAAAAACAAGCGTTTGAAGCATGCATCTATGATGAAAAGGCTCACGTTAGAAGTGACTATTCCATTCTTAATATAGTTACTTAGATATTGTTTAAAGGAGATTTTAGGTGAAATAGCACCTTTCAATACATTAAATTAATTTGAAGCACACATTTAGATTTTTTTGTAAAATAGCATAAAAGTTGGATGAAATAACTAATTTATCTCCTTATGAACTCAGAGATTTTTTCAAGATTCTTTTTATCGATTTCTTTTCGACTTTTTCCGATTTTTTTTTGCTTTCTTTTTATGATTTATTTTCTATTTTTATCGAATTCTTTGCCATTTTTTTTTCGTTTATTTCTTTTCGATTTTTTTCATAGTAAAATTAAAATGATTTTAGTAGTTTTTTGGCTAAAAGTTGCGGTTTTGGCAAAATCAAACTTATTTTCCTATCAAAATCGATTTTTTTTTGCCAAAATCGAAACTTTTAGCCAAAACAACAAACAAAACTGAAACTTTTAGACAAAATAACTATCAAAATCGAACTTATAACTATGAAAAAAAGTCGAAAAGAAATCGAAAAAAAATCAAAAACAAATCGAAAAAAAAAGTCTAAGAAAAGTCGAAAAGAAATATAAAAAAAAAAGTCGAAAAAAAATTGAAAAAAAAATCTTTAAAAAATCTATAAGTTTATAGGGGGTAAGTTAGTCATCTCATCCTCCTTTTGTGATATTTTGTAAAAAAAATCTAAATTTGTGCTTCAAATTAATTTGGTGCATTGACATGTGCTATTTAACCTAAAATCTCATTGTTAAAGGGGATTAACTATGTGCTACTTTGCGAAATTTATCCTATCCATGTACCAAAACCATTATATTAAATATTGGTCTATAAAAACATAATAAATGAAAATTCTCATACTTATATCTTCTATTATCTTCAATTCAAAATAATTGATGTTTGACTTTGACTATCAATTACTAATTCTTAATTATTTTAAAATTCATCTTTTAAATTAAACTCGTAATATTAATTTTTTTTAGTAATATAATTAAAGAGTAATTGACTGTCAAAGACCTGATCTGTAATACACACCCAAATAGTGATTTTAGGTGTGGAAATACAATTATACCCCCTACTATCAAATGTAGTATCTGAAGAAATATGGGCAAAATAGTCATTTTTATCTAAAAGAAACACTACATTTGGGTGTAATAGTGTTTCCAAGTCAAAAACTTAGCCATATATTGTATGTGATATTTTAGATGGGAGGGACTAGGGAGTACCATATAAAGAAAAACATTTACAATATAATTAAATAATTTAATAAGTCATAGACAAGTAGCCATGTTAGTATTTCCTTAATCTAATAGAAGCCTTTGCTTGATCGCAATGTGATTGGTTTTCGAAGTAAAGCCGGCAACCTTTGACCCCCCTAAATCTAGCTTCACATATCTCCCTCTCCCAATTCACACAATATTTTGCAGAAAAAAACCAATTTCAAATCTCATCAGATTGTCATGTAAGTTTCATTTTCTTGATTTGTTTGTTCCAATCCAATTAGTTATAGATTTTGCAGTATTCTTTTGTATGATCTAATAATGGCTAGTAATTACACACCTATATCAATTGATAATACATCTGTTGAATTGCATTTAAAACATAATAAAAATGCAAACTTTGAATCAAGAAACTCATCTTTAGCATTGTTGCCCCATGATCAAGAAAATGGGTATAGTAAAGATGAGTCAGATCTTGAAAATGATATTGATTTTGATGATTTGCCCCTTATTTTTGGGGAGAAGAAGTCCGAGTCTGGGTTTTATGGGGCTGTTTTTAATCTTACAACAACCATTGTGGGGGCCGGGATTATGGCGTTGCCCGCGACAATGAAGGTTCTTGGGTTGGTTTTGGGATTTATTCTGATAATCTTGATTGGTATATTATCTGAAATAAGTGTTGAGATACTGGTGAAGTGTTCTGTTCACTGTAAGGCTAAATCTTATGGGGAGGTTGTTGAAGCTGCATTAGGTAGAACAGCTAAGATCTTGTCCGAGATATGTATTATTGTGAATAATGGTGGTATCATGGTGGTGTATTTGATCATAATGGGAGATGTGTTGTCCGGTTCACTTAGGCATACTGGTGTTTTTGATCAATGGTTAGGTCATGGTTTTTGGGATCATAGGAAGTTATTAATTTTGATCATAATGATCATTTTTCTCTCGCCACTTTGTGCGTTGGATAGGATTGATTCCTTGAGCTCAACCTCAGCGGCTTCTGTTGTTCTTGCTGTTCTGTTTGTCTTGATTGCATTTGTTGTCGCATTTATTAAACTCATGGAAGGGACAGATGAAATGCCCAGGATGGAACCGGATTTTGGGTCGAAGAAGGCAATTTTGGATTTGCTTGTGGTGATTCCAATTATGACAAATGCTTATGTCTGTCACTTTAATGTTCAGCCTATTTATAATGAGCTTGAAGGGAAGTCACCTGAAAAGATGAACCGAGTTAGTAGGGTGACAGCAGTCATTTGTGTTCTGGTGTATGCTTCAACGGCTATAGCTGGTTATCTACTTTTTGGTAACAGTACCGAATCTGATGTGCTGACAAACTTTGATAGGGATCTTGGGATTCCTTTTAGCACAGCCATAAATTATGTTGTCCGTATCGGATATGTTTTTCATTTGGTTCTTGTTTTCCCTGTTATGCATTTTTCATTGAGGCAAACGATGGATTCTTTATTTTTCCCCGGGTCACCTCCATTAACTGAGAGTCGGAAAAGGTGTCTATGTTGGACCTTTGTTCTGTTAGGTCTCACATACTTCGGGTCAACTATGATTCCCAACATCTGGATGGCTTTCAAATTTACTGGCGCAACAACAGCTGTTTCTCTAGGTTTCACATTTCCATCCCTTGTCGCTCTTAGATTGAGTAAAGGTGGAATCTATCTGAATGAGAGAGAAAGGTTTCTCTGTTGGTTTTTGTTGATATTGGCTGTAATTGTTAGCATTGTTGGAGTGATTGGCAATATTTATAGCCTCAATAGCCAAGACGAGTGACTTCTTATTTGTCATTTTAAACATACTGAGAGAATTTTTTATTGTGCTGAGATTACCATTTGAGGATCAGATAAAGGGACCAGAGGGCAGGACGCAGAGTGCCAATCAGAAGATGAAGTCTCAGATCCATGAACCATTTTTATTAGGAGGTAATCTGCAAAATATGCTATACTTCCCCCATCCTTTGATGAGTTACAAAGTTGATGAACAATTTGGATGGGTTACTATCAGGAATGAATATAAAAACTTGATATGTTTGCTGTATTTTACTACTCAGTTATTATAGGCCAAGCCTCAAGACTCCCAGTACCTAGTCTTGCAGTTTTGCTAATCATTTAGATGGAAATATTGTACCATAAATCATACGTAGTTACACTGTTGTTGCTTACTCAAGTTTATTTTCTATCTTAAAATTGTTATTATTTTCTAAATCATGGTAGATCTTTTACGACTTGAAAGCCACCCAATTGCCTGTTTTATACTTGTGATATTGTGCTCATTCGTTCACCTGGACAAGAAGTAGACTCATGATAGTATGTTATAATGGTTTAGCCAGTAGTTTATTCGAATCAGCCGAGATGTGACTTATTGGGGGAAAATTAGCAAGATTTCGTCACCCGATAAGTTCACATTTTTGGAGACTGTTGTTTGCATCGATATCATTGCATGTCAGGATTATTTTGTAGATTCAACCCCTAGCTAAAACTAAAGGAAACTTCTACCTACGTCTTATGCTTATTAGCTAACCAGTTCAAGATTAGAATGTTTTATCTTCGTTTTCATTGACTTAAAGTGGATGCTGTAGACGATTGTTATGCATTTGTGCTGTCCTTGGAACTACATGATTGTTTCTGGCCCTTTACCTCATTGTTATATGCCTGTACTTATAACAGATAACAGAATAATCATCTGACAGTAATTAAATGTTTGTCCTAGTTAAGAACCATTTGTTGCTTACTTCTGTGTATTTGTTACTTTACAAAAATTATTGTACATGTTACACTGATCTCTGCAGATTTAGCTGAGGTCGGTACAATAACATTGACAAAATGTGTAATGAAGTCGATGTGTAATGATCTAAAGGCGTAACTATAATTGCATGTTAAAATTTGACCATCTATCGAAAATATTATCAATTAAATTGTGGCGAAAGGCGTAATAAGAAATTTATGTTAAAATTTGACATATACACAAGGGTTGTTTTGTTGTCTGGTAAATACTAGAGGTAGCTCGTGGGGTAAATGATTTCCATCAACAAATCTGCACTTCTTTACACATTCTTGAAGTAAAAGTTTATTGGATTCCGCTTGCGCATGCATAATTCAGTAACACTACTTTTGGTTTTCTTCTAATTCATACCAATGCATGCATATAAAGTTGATTTCATGCACTAAAAATATGAGTATAATAAACTATGTTGTGAATTTATAAGGTAAAGTGGATATATGGGTAAAAGCTTTTTCACTGTTCATGTGTACACGGTTTACGCTCGATAATGATATCGAACGCATGTTCCATGTCTTCCATATATTTTTACATGGAAAAAACTGAACGAACGTTCGGTGCATTAGGGTCGTGGAAATATGTTTGCTACTATATGGTGTATTTCATTTGTAAAAAAAGTTGTTAAAGTTTGAATGAGTAGCCAGTTCTGAACAAAAGTAATGATGTGTTCCATTTATCTTTCTGACTAAGATTTCTAATAAGAGCCTTTGAGGTTACACAAGTTGTATGATTGGTTTTGCCTATGTAGTTTTACCATAATTCAAATCCAGTTTAAACTACCACCATGAATCATGGATGATTTAAATCTTCCTCTTAATTATTACTATTTCTAATTAATTGATTACATCACTTAACTTGTAATACAAAACAAATCAGTACGTGTTTGTAGTCTATTAGGAGCTAATGAATGAGATCAGATGAAATCATGAAACATGCACATTTAATATTTTAGGGGGTATTTATTTATCCTAAGAGTTTATTAAAATGATCAATTGATCTAATAAAGTGATATTCAACGTTTCTCCTAAGATTATGGATCATAGATCTCTGCCTATCTCATCCCTTGAGAGAAAGAATTATTAAAGAAATAAATGAAAAATATACTATTGTGTATTCTTAGGCATCGATTAATTGAGTTAGCTTGTGAGTTTATGCGTTAAAACTTGGTCTCAGACTACTCGACACTTGATTTGATACTCGGTATGTATACCTAAGTTCATATTCGAGCTGGAAGGCGCCTAAACGAGCCGAACAAGCCGTGGATGTCTTAACACCTCAATGGATACATGATCAACTACACCACATCTTTACTTGCATATGAGTGAAGAGTGATGGACAACTAAAGTGGACAATGCCTTAGCTTAATGGAATGAACTTTCCAGTCCCGTGATTGAAGGTCATTACATTTTGTATGCGGTTTTCTTAGTTCCCACTCAAACTATTGCTTTAGTTTGGTCAATTTATTGGAGGGAATGTTATCTTCACCACTTACTCTAGTGTCCCTACAAATTCCTTTTCTTTCCACTCATCATAAGTTTCAATTCCTATGAAAGTCACGAGAATGGGAAGTAAAAGAAAGATATAGAATACCATACTAAGTACTATAGAATTTAGTAAAAAGAATTAAACAATACACCATATGTAAAATTTTCCACTTTCGAATATTATATTAAAATACTTGTACCAGTTGTACCGCTTTCGAAATTTTATTTGCGACAGTATAATTATTTCAAACTAAAAACTTCATCTTAGTATCATATTATCACTTACAATATGAATGAATTACTAAAAATTGAGTACAATGTGAAATTCTAATACAAACTCGGGACATAATCAAGTACTCCCTCCATTTTTTTTAGAGAACGTTTTGGGAGTTTGTGTTGAACTTTGATCACACATTACTTTTTATTTATTCATTCGAGAAATATAAAATTGATATCCTTCAATTCGATTTTTAAAATATTTTCTTAATATTAGTTTTTTGTAATTTTATATAATGAATATAAATATACATATATACATATATATATATAAAGTGATTTATGATTAAAGTTGTATCTTAAAAAATGTGAGTCTAATTTTAAAAAGAAATAGGAGTAATATATAAACAACTTCAAATATTTTAATTTATTTAAAATATAAATTAATGGTTACAATGCAATTTCAAGAAATTCAAACAAAATACATTTGAGAATAGGCAGGGGAGAATATTTTATAGCAAAAGTAGAACTCAGCCATTATATGTGATACACCTAAACATATTCATCACTTTAACAATTCTATATAAGCAACCTCTTTCTTTCTTTCAACCAAACCTCAAAAATTTTAACTTGAAAAGCCATGGATTGGTTCTCTTGGCTCTCAAAAACAAACCTTGATCCATCATTAATTTATGAATATGGTTTAGCATTTTCTCACAATGAGCTTGAAGAAGAAGACCTAGCATACTTCAACCATGAATTCCTCCAAAGTATAGGCATCAACATAGCCAAACATAGACTAGAAATTCTCAAGCTAGCCAAAAAAGCAAGAAAAAGAACCCCTCATTACATGTCATCAAAGCTTCTTGTTGCTTTGAAACAAACAAAAAAATGTCTCTCAAAGTGTGTACAAACATGGTGTAGAAGAGACAATGAAACAAGAATGGCTCTTGTCCCAGTTGTGAGAAGTAGTAGCTCAAGATGGAAGAGTACAATGGTGAAGAGGAATACCAAAAGAGGGGGTGTTTTGAATGAATCAAAAAGACAACAAATAAATTCAAATTCAACCCTTTTGTTAACAAATGGAACTCCTTTGTATGTTTATGGTGATTCAAGGATCAATAGTTTTTCTAGTCCACTAGTGCATGATCTTAATAAAGATGAAAGAATTGATGATTATTGGTCATCAGGGGTTGATTTTAGGTGGGATTCAATGTTCCACAACATGAAGCCCACTTGAATAATACTAAATCCGTAGTTGGTTATAAAGTGTGAAATCATCGTACTAATGGATTCTACACACTCTTCTGGAATACACGAAGCAGGTAAATTATCGTGGTTGGTTATGTTAGTATGTTTGGTGGCTAATTAGATGGTGATTGGTGAGGGAGTTTTTTTGTTCTTCCACCAGAGTTATTTTGTTATCCTTTTTATTCTTTTTATTTTTTTATGTTTGACTTGATTGTATTAAGAATTATAGTCTTTTTTTATTTTTAAGCATTCAATATGTTGTGGCTTGTGGGTCATGTACAACATGTTAGCCCCATTGAGATTATGCATTGGAAGTAATGAAATTGTCCCCTTATTACCTTTTGCTTTTGACAATGTAAATTTAGATAAAGTGGTTTTGTTTCAATATCTTATTTTGCAAGGACTTGAAGGTGAAGCTTGTTATTAGGCTTCCGAGAATTTGATCATCACTACCTAGTCTATGGTGTAAAGATGTGTATGAGTTATATATATTGAACAACTCGTTTAGTTAGAGTTGATCGAACCAATGCTAAAAGCTTGAGTCAGTTTGTAATGAGTCGAGTCATGAGCCAATGGAGTAATACTAAAGACGAATGAAGGTTTTTCCAAATGTATTTTTGAAAAATGTTTTCAAAATTCTTATTGTTCTATTATGTGTTAACTTTTTGTTATGAAGTTTAAATGTATGATACATTACAATACGTACGATAATAAAGTTTCATATTGCATATATGCATAACATCTATTTCTATTTAAATTTAAATTTAAATATTTGTTTATTCTCTAGTGATAGTTTTAGTAAATTAGAATTTGTATATATAATTAACGAGGTCATCATGATCAAGTGAATTAGTTTGGAGCGCAGCTCAAGCTTAACTCGGTTAAATAGTCTTATATGCTAAATTAAGTTACAAGTCCTTTAGCTAGGGCTCCGCTCATGTCATGTAAAATATTATCTAACATTAACCTTTTATAACACAATCGGGTTTTTCTAAATTATTCGTCATTTTGAAGTCATATATGTTAAATTTGTGACTCCTTCCGATCGAAACCATGTCTCCCAACATAGAACTTGTTTTCAAATTGTTGGGAAATTTTTTTATATGGAAGAGGGGGAATTTGGAAGAGCTACACCTTCGTCACTCAATTTTTAATTTGTACTACCCCATAACATATACTTTTTTTTTGATCATTATATAAATTATAATTGCACACACATTACAAACAAGTCAGTATCGGCTAAACGAACTCCAACATATGGAGTTTTACAAAGACATACATAATATAAAAACAGTAATTGAAGACGAGAATCTACAACCTCCTGGGTAATATCCTTAATGATGGATGCAAAATTCTGGTGGATGTGAAAAAACAACTAAAACTCATAATAACAAATATCAGTTCATACTTAAAATCACCTCGTGGCCTAAAATTGCTAAACTGGAGAAACCAAACTTGATGGATTAAAGAGGCAAGATAAAAGAAAATGGAAACGTAACATGAGTAGAAGAGAAACTCAATGTTCTCTTGGTCATTGCCACTAATAGAACTATTTTCACTCTCAACTATGGGTCGAATAGATAATAAGTAAAGAAACCAAACGGATGTAGTGTATTTTGTGTATTGACATGAGCAGAAGAGAAACTCGAGCTTCTCTTGGTCAATGTCAGAGGTGGATAGTTTTGCAATGTAGATTAAAAATCGACTAGATATGTAATCCGTATAACTAATATTTAAAATGATAAGTTCCATCAAAGTTCGAAATTCCAGACTATAACAACTAGGGACACTAAAGTAATTATAAGATGAATTAATATTTTTTTATTAATTCAACTTATAAAATGAATTAATATGAGTAGAGAAAACTGAAGAACAGATAAGATTACCATTTCTACGACACGGTTGTATGTTACCTTTATACTTGAAATCGAAGAGTTGTAGTTTCTAGAACATCCTCCATTGACCTTTCTTAGTATCCATCCTATCCCTGGATCAAAAGGAAATCCACCAACTATTGCACCTCTCACAGAATCGAATGGATATGCTATATGACGAAGTTCTTGGTATGCATATGGTGAAGATGTCCCTGCGAGTATCGCCAATTGATCTTTAAAAACTTCGTAAAAACAATGTCCATCCGGCAGGATTTTATTGTCGATCAACCTGACATGCTCAAGCTTCCTTTCTATATTTCCACTTGCTACCATCCGATCACTGATTGAGTTGCTCTGTTTTTTTTTTTTAATTCTCCACTATCTAGTTGCTTCTTCTTCAGCTTTCTTTGCGCTTTTGCGAGGTTTTGATTCTTTTGAATGTTCAACCTGCATGATCATTGCGACACCAGCAATAAAATTCTGTTCAATTTTCTTGGCGTTAGCTGTCTACTTGTTCAAAGCAGTTCCTTTATTCTGCAACTGAGAGATTTCGCTCCTATACTAGGAGGGCGTCTCATGATGGGGTTCTTGTTTCTCTCGAGCAACAACAAGTTCAGCCATCTATATGAATAGTGCTTCATCTACCTCACTTGTGTTCTTATGTATATGGGCCTCTTTTATACTACTTAAGTTCTTCCTAAATTCTTGGAAGATATTGAATCCTTTTGACATATTTTTATTTTGATTCCCCTCACAAACATAAATAAGATGAATCAGATAAAACCTAAATTCCTTTCTTTATTGAAATAGAGAGAGTTACTGTCTAAAACAACCTCAATTTGCTTGTCAATTTTTTGTTTTTTTCTAATAGGACAATCAAGATCTTCTAATGGAAATGGACTATTTAATTCTAAATCCTTCCTTTTATGTTTCAATGATTTGGAAGACCCATCAGAAGTAGAACTATTGATAACATCAATATCACAATATGATTCAATTGCCATCATATCAAATAAAATATTCCTATTCCAGAATTTTATTATACTATTATATGACGAAACATGTTGAGTACAAGATGTGAGATGAAGACTTTCAAACCTTTTTCCAGCCACAATTTGTTGTCTTTCAATTTGAACAATTTTGACTCCTAATTTTGGTCCAAATTGAAAAGGTGTTCTTCAATTCGTCCTCATCAAAATTAGTAGGCTTATATTGACGTCTAGGATAAAAAAGGTGATGTTTTGGGGGGTTATATCATATTTAAATCTGAATTTTGGATGGTTTTTGATGATTTTGTGAAGATTCCTTGACTTGGGTTGAAACTTTGGTTTCATGTGTAAGAATATTATTATTTAAGTATTATTATATTAATAATATCCTCATTATGTTGGTCATTAAAATGATGTTTATGTTGCAAATCTGTTACGAACGTTACAACCGTTACAACTGTTACATAATCATTAGCCTTGATGGATGGTTAATGTAACAATTATTTTGAGATGAAGAAGGTCTTTTTTCTGCCTATAAATAGACTCATTTCTCCATCAAAAACAGTCAATCCAAAAATTAAAGAAAATAACACATAAAGAAGTTTATAGGTCAAGAGTAAGAAACTTTTCTCCATTCCTTAAGACAAGTTGGATTTCTTAACATCATGAGACGGTTGGATTTCTTACTGAGGAAGAGATTCCCCTATAACATACTTTTTGTTGCTAACACAATCACTATTTTCCAAAAGCAATTAAACTACTCCTACAATTAAAATTCGCTCCTCTTTCTTTTTTAATATTTCTTCTATTTCAATATGTTTGATTGTTTAGGAATTTTGTCATGTTTCAAAATATTTGATTGTTTACATTTACAATGAACTTTTAAGCCCATCTTCTCCTTTTTGCCTCTATAAAATACTTTTTGTCCCTAATAAAGTAACACTCCAACACCTTTATTTGAGTACATATTAGTAATCTTGCACAATTTTGTTAACAAATTACTTTTCCTCAAGTCCTCACGGTCACCGCCACCACCTCATCTCCTATTTCTAATTAGCTGCCTCATAGCCCAAACCTCTTCACCTCACCGCCACCTAACATCATCAAGAACAAATCAACCCCTCACCAGCACCAATTTTAATTTTAGCACAAAAAAAGTGATAGGTTTCTTTAACGGGGAGGGGGGGTGATCGTAGAAGGTAGTCGCGGAATAGGGGTGGAGAAGGGAGGTGCTCGCTGGAGGGAGGAGGTACGAGCAGGGTGTTAGTTAAGGGGTGCAAGAAGATAAAATGTGTCCATTTGATGGGGGGGGCCTGGTTCCCAGGTGGGAGATAGGGGTGGCCGTTGGGTGAGGGTAGAGGTGGTCATGAGGTAAGGGCTAGTGAGGCAGTGGATTTTAATGGATGGAAGAGGTAGATTAGTCATTTCAGAGAGAGTGTAGTAGTGTTAGTTAAAAAAACTTGTAAGGTGGTATAAATAAAAAATTGAGCGAAGAAATTACTATTCTTTCAAATTTTTCTAATGAAGAGATCAGGGGTTGATTTCACTATGTTCAAGCTTGTTCATTTGAAATACTATTATTTTTGTAACAAATATATATTTTATATGTGTTATGTGGCATTGTAGCATATGAATAAGGAAACAATGTAAATGAGTTATCGTGAAAATTACTGGTTATAGCCTAAAGCTTGGAACCTCCATCTGATGGTGTGCATATATACATTTGTAATTTCGTTTCCTTGTTGAATGTTGATGAGTCGATAAATAATCATTACTCAGTTATTTCAATAATTTTATAGGGACCGTCAATTTACCTCATTAATTATTTGTTAATATAACTTTTAGTTTGATTCATGTTTTAATATATTAATCAACAAATAAGTTAGTATATCAATTTAAATTTTGATAGTCTACTATGATGAAATTAATAATTTACTATTTTTAAAATGACAAAATTTAAATAAATATCTAGTCACTTAAAAAACATTTTTTGTAACATGATAAATAATTTTATGTAAATATTTTATTAATAGTACAAAAGGCGCTAAAGAAAATTTAATATATATATATCGAACCATCACATAAAAATACTAAAATCGCCCCTAAAAAACCTACCCTTCGGGTTTGAGATGATCAAGCCGATGTATAGTCACCCGTAATAAGTCTGTTCTAGTTTGAAAGAGCATCATTCACGAGAGAAGATATGAGTATGACCATGTCCATAGAGGCCATAGTACATACAATTAGGCTTATTTTCATTTTGGACCCTGAACTATCACGTAAGTTTCAAATTGGACCCTGATACTATCATAAGCCTCAAATTACCCCCTATACTACGTTTTGTCTCATTTTGCCCCCTCAAATGCCAATTTTAGATTGAATTTCGTTTTAAAAGAAGGGCAAATTTGGATTATTACATATATCAAACTTTTGGGGCATTTTTACAAATAACTAATGATGGTATTAGGGTCCAATTTTAAACTTACGTGATAGTTCAGGGTCCAAAATGAAAATAAGCCTGAGATTTATTTCTAATTTAATAAGTTTTATTATTTGTGAATTGTGCCCAAAAGTTTAATATATGTGCTATTTCGATTTTGCCCTTATTTTAAAACGAAATTACATCATATTTGGCGTTTTAGGGGGTAAAATGAGACAAACCATATTATGAGGTCCAATGTGAGGCTTAGGATAGTATTAGGGTCCAATTTAAAATTTTCATCATAGTTCAGGGTCCAAAATGAAAATAAGCCATACAATTATCCAATAGTAGTAATAAAAGCCAACATCGGGTGGTGCACAAGCGCCTGCATCAGCGTGTTGTACTTTGTGCTACTTGTGTTGTACCTTGTATTTATGGAATGAAAAGCAACTTTATGAAGAACATGTATATTGACTACTACTATTGTTTCAATTCTATATTTGTCTTCCACCTTTTTTGCTGTTTAAATTTAAAGGCTTTTCTCTATCTAGCCATCTGAACTGCTATTATCTTTATAAATAGACACTTGAACTGTTTTTTGTTGCAAATAGGCACATGAGCATCTGAATTTTCGACTTTATAATTTTTTCAACATCTTTTCATCTTTTGACCGTTTTTAATAATTTTATAAGGGCAAATTAGTCAAGCCACCTTATAAACTAATCAAACCCACATAAACAAACCAAACCCACTAACCCAACCTCAAATTGTAAACTCAACCCACAAACACATTTTCACATTCTTCTTCACCAACCATTCTTTCTTCTTCACCAACTTCAACCACCATCCTCTTTCTTCTTCTTCTTCTTCTTCTTCTTCCTCACTTTCTTCACCACTTTCTTCCTCACTTTCTTCTTCTTCTTCTTCTTCTTCACTACTTTCTTTCTCACTTTCTTATTCTTCCTCACTTTCTTCGACTTCTTCATAACAACCACCACCAACAAGGAGGGGTAGGGCGCAAAATCGGACATGGAGGGGGGTGGGGGCTCGAAAGTGAACATGGAAGGGGGTAGGGGGTGGAAATCGAGCAAGAAATGGGGTTGGGGGTTCAAAATGGGGATTGGGAGGGGGGTGGGGAGGCAAAAGCGGGATTGGAAGGGGGTTGGGGGTTCAAAATCGGGATGGGAGAGGGGGTGGGTGGTCGTAATCGGGAATGGAGGGTGGTGGGAGGTCGAAATCTGGAAGGGATGGGGGTGGTGGGCAGAAATGGGGAAGGGAGGGGGTGGTGTGTGTGGTGGTTTTATGTGTTTAAAAAATAAAGGTGGTGGTTGGTGAAGAAGAAAGGTGGTGGTTTTGTGAATTGAAGGTGGGTGGGTGGTGGTTGGTGAAGAACAAAGGTGATGCTTTTGTATATTGAAGGTTGGTGGTGGTGGTGGTGATTGAAGATTGGTGAAGATGGTTGGTAAAGATGAAGGGATGGGCAAATTTGATATTTCAATGGTTCATAGGTATAAAATTATATGTATACAAGCCAAATATTATAATTAAGTTATGACACCTGAACTTTTCCTCAATTATTAACGCAAATTTTTTTTTCTTTCAAGGTGGCACCTGAACTTTTTCACAAATTTTTCAATATGACTAACTTGCCTTGAGTTAAGCATTATTAAATTATTTGAAATGTTAAAAAATAGGCATAATTTCATCTGGGCACCTGAACTATTTTTCAATTTCCAAATAGGCACCTGATGACCTTTTTGTAACAAGTAGGCACCTGGATCCCAAATAGGCACCTGAACTATTTTTTAATTCCCAAAGAGGCACCTGAACTTTCGTTTTTCATAATTTTTTTAATTTCTCAGATTTTAAAATTTTCGATGAAGGACAAATTAGTCATATTACACATAAAAACTAACTCAACTACTTTTAATCTAACCCAACCTCAACCCAACCCCCATCTAACCCCACCCCATTAAATATTTAACCCAACCCATTAAAAACATCATCTTCAACCTTACACCCCACCTCAACCCCACCTCAACCCATTAGTCATATTACACATAAGATGGGGTATTTACGGGGTGATGGGTGGTGAATTGAGGTGGGGTGGGGGTGGGTGTAAGGTTGAAGATGATGTTTTTAATGGGTTGGGTTAAATATTTAATGGGTGGGGTTAAATGGGGGTTGGGTTGAGGTTAAGTTAGATTAAAAGTAGTTGAGTTAGTTTTTATGTGTAATATGACTAATTTACTCTTCATTGAAAATTTTAAAATCTGAGAAATTAAAAAAATTGTGAGAAACGAAAGTTCAGGTGCCTGTTTGGGAATTAAAAAATAGTTCAGGTGCCTATTTGGGATCTAGGTGCCTACTTGTTACAAAAAGGTCATCAGGTGTCTATTTGGAAATTAAAAAGTAGTTCAGGTGCCCAGATGAAATTAAGCCTAAAAAATACTAAAAAGGCCAAAAAATCGAAAGTTCAGGTGCTTAGGTGTCTATTTGCAGCAAAAAACTGTTTAGGTGCCTATTTGCAAAGATAATAGTAGTTCAGATGCCTAAATGCAAAAAAAGCCAAATTTAAACTGATTCCCACATATATGTTATTTAATTAATAAATTTATTATTATAATCGAGATTTCCCAATTGAAAAGATACTTAACAAATGCAACTTTCCTCAGCCAAGAACAATGTAATTCTTTGCCTTACGAATCGTTTTAGCAAGTACTCCCTCCGTCCCTAAAAGATTGTCACATTTTGACTTTTGGTGGTCAACAAAACACAATTTAAAACATAAATATCTATTATTTTACATGCGAAAAAATTATAAAAAGTTAATATTTCAAAAATATGTATTGAGATGAATCTAACAAGGTCCCACAAGACTATATTATTTATTATCGTTTAATGAGAATTCATGATCAAATTTTATAATATTTGACTAGCAAAAGTCAAAATATGACAATCTTTTAGGGACGGAGGGAGTATTTATTAGGAATCTTATTTTTATGATTACATATTACATATAAATTATAATCGATATTTCGGTACATTTTATTTATTTAATCGATTGATTTTTGAATGCTCAAAGCGCTACAAATAAAGATTGTTCTTCTTCAGTAATGTGAAGCTAAGTACATTATTAGATGCTCAAACAACTACTAATTGTTTTGAAACAGATACATTTTATGATTTAATATGCTCTCAATTAGCATAGTAACAATATCTTTTATATGCCCTATTTCTGCATCATCATGCATATCATCATGTACTTGAGGCATGTTCTTCCTATGCTATGCCATGCATATCATCATGCACTTCAGGCATGTTCTTCCTATGCTATGTTACCGACACGTACCACTAGCCTTTTCTTTCTATGCTTTGTTACCGGCACATACCAGTAATTTTCTGAACTGTTATACACACATCAGAACATTAGCACTTTTGAGTGTGAAATTACATTTATGCCCCCCTATTTAGAAATGTAGTAATTGAGGATGTTAATTCAAGGGCCAAATAGTCATTGTACTCCTAAAAACACTGTTCTGGTGTGTGTATAGTGGATCCCGTAATTTTCTTGGGGGCTCTAACGCACCACTGTTCGGATTTATACACCAGGCAAATCATGTTCGGTACAATTTTTTTATTTACTTTTTTTTCCTTATTTGTTGATAATTTCTAAACGTTTCCTACTGAAACATCCAAGAGTTTTATATTTTTGAAATTGTAGGAACGAAATGTTATTATAATTTCGAAATCAATTTTTCGTAGAAATAATGTTATGTTTCAATTTTTCTTACAAATATTGGAACTAAAGAAAATTCATTAATTTTCTCAAAAAATATATATTTAAATAAAAATATAACTTTATATAGTGATTTAATATAATTACTTCATAATTTGTTTGCTATGTTATATATATAACATATAAGTCACATTTTCAACGCGTTTGATCATTACAATTGTCAATTCTTTTTTTAGATAAAAATTTTAGATAATTTTATAATAATATTAAATTATATAAATAATCTATATAAAAGTTTAATTTTTTTGTAACAATCTTGTTTCAAGCTTTGAGTTTATATAAAAGATATTTTGAATAATGGAGTATAAATTTTAGATATTTTTACATCTTTTTTTGTAAAAATAGGGATGTTGAATGAAAGATATTTTAAATAAACATAAATTTTATAAAAGTATGAAATAATATATTTAGTATAGAGTTGAATGAAAAATATTTTAAATTTTTATGTATATATGATAAGAAAAAAATTAAACAATTTATCTTTAGTTCATACATAATTGAAACAAGAAGATAAATAATTGGTGAAAAAAATAAATTTTAAATGGGAAGGGTATAAATTTTAGCGAGACAATTTATTTTACGGTAACAGAAAAAATATAATCTACACATTTTCAATAAATTAAATCCTTATTATAATATTTAAAGGAACTGATGTGATTGGTATATCTAACATATTAATTTCATATCGACTTAATACAAAATAAAAAAAGATGATACCCTCATCTTAATGGTCCCGATGTAGCCTGCCCTAGGTCCTCAAGAAGAGGTAAATCGCGTGATGTGCCTCAGAGGGTTAGAAGATTTGGGTTGTTTGTTTACCACTCCAACACGAGATTCTGCTTCTTTACAATACTCAAACCCATGCCTTGCGAAGAGGCGAGAATACGAGATTTATTATCAGTCAAACTATTATTCAACTAAGCTATGGCGAAGGACGACTTGATAGTTTATACAATATGTTTCTCCCAGTGTGATGTGACTGTGTGAGTATTATGATACTATTAACAGTCAATCATACTACCCTACTTTTCGGCTGAATAAAATCTAGCCAACCTTATTGGAAAATTCAAGTTCAGCAATTAGTTCAATCAAATGGTAGTTGCCGTAATACGACACATATGTCTATTTTCAAAGTCCTACAATCTCTTCTTTTTTCGAATCCGTGATTGATGATATAATTTCCTATTCCATCAAATAGACAAGAATTTCTTCCAAACTCACTCCTACAAACTAAAGAAACAAATCTCCACACTTGTCCAATTCCCAAACACACCTAAGGTTGCCTTTAACACTTTCACATTTTCTTCCTCTTTTGTAACTCTCAAGTTCAACTGCCCCTTTATTAAAAGGAGAGGACTAGTATATTTCAAGCAACACATTCACATATCACAACCCTTTTTGCAAAATTTGGTTGTTCTTGTAAAACTACATGCCATCTAAGCTTGTTTTTTTCCTCTTCCCCTGTTCTCAGGCATACCTTAGTCCTTATAGTCTTCTACCATCTAGGCAAAGTTTTTCGGGTGGTCTCGGGTAATACCTTAACCACGCCTGAATCCGCTCTGATTTGGATACTTGTTTTTTAATTTTATTTATTTGAGATATAGTTGTAATGGATTGGTATTCATGGCTATTAAAAACAGGGCTTGAGCAATCTGTTGTATATAAGTATGCAATTATCTTCAACCAAAATGAGCTAGAAGAAGATGATTTGGTTTACTTCAACCATGAAATGCTTCTAAGCATGGGGATTTCCATTGCCAAACATAGGCTGGAGATACTCAAGAGGATTAAGGAGAAACATAACAACAACATGCATCATCCCATATGGTGGCTGATTCTTGCAGTGAAGCAAACAAAGAGGTATGTTTCTAAACAAGTTCAAGAACTTGTCCGAAACAGGAAAGATTCTTCTCTTGCTATTGTCCCAAAACAGAGTCTTCAAATCCATAGTGCAAGATGGAAAGCAGCCATGTTGAAGAGGAACAGGAATTATATAATAGATAAGCAAGAAAATGTACCACCTACCATAGTTTCATATGGAAACTCTCCAGTTGTTCAAAGTCAGAAAGTCTTGATGCTTACTAATGGAAGCCCATTAGTTGAACATCACCATTCTTGGAATACAGAAGTTGCAAGCTATCCAATGGTGTATGATGAGAAGGGGGGGATGGTGGATGATGATGATGATGTTGAACATTGGGAAACTGATGTTGTTCCTGTTGGAGATATCAGATGGGATGCAATGTTTCAAGATTTGAAACCAACATAAATACATCATGAATTTATGATTTTGAGTATCCTTGATTTATATGAAGAATTAGGTAGTTTGTAAATTGAATAATCTCGAGTGCGCTCTGGATATACCTCAGACTCGAAAGAAAGTGTTGGTAGGGTGAATCAATCTCGTGAACTTGCGGCGACAAGCTCACCTGCTCCACCAACCTGCCACCTTTGCCAATGATGTGAGTTTAGTATGAACACATGTTCAGTTTTGATTCTATGTATACCCCTTATACTAATATAATTTGTTGTTGTACATGGAGATCTGTTTTCATTATCTTAATTCTAATGGTCATATAATGATGTTTTCATTGTTACAAGAGTTGCTTGTAAGAATTGCATTACTGCTCATGAATCTCATGCATGGTTTTTATGTTATGCATACATCTTAATACTGTGAACAATACAAATATACTACTGAATTGGAGACAATGAAGTATCTAGATTAAAACTAAAGACAGTGTAAGTATTGTACATGGAAGAAGCTCTATGATGGCCAATCTCAAATTGATCTATCCTCCAACCAAAGAATCTAAAGGTTAATATGCACAGTTACAAATGCTTGATATCCCAAAAATTTTTGTAGCTTGTGCTGCTGTGCACATGGAAATGTAGGACTAAGCTATGGTTTTTGCCGTCTAATAGATCTTCGTTATGTGCCACATTAAGGATTCTGATTGTGTGCATTATCGGCAGATTGAGTGTGTTTCATATGGCGCTTTTCTCTTGCATAAAGCACCCAACATATCAAAGAGATTGCTACTGCAGTTGATATCACCACTAAACATATATACACCCATTCGCTATATTTCAGCAACTCTGGGCAATTATTTTTATGTATTTCATTGCATGTGTCGCGAACAAATCGACAGTCTGCCAAGTTTGCCAGGAATGGACTGAAGTGGTATAAGCCGTAGGTAATGTTAATTAACTTTGACATTTGGTCATACATCCCTGGCTTCAGACGCCCCACCGTAATGCAGTTGTCTTCTGAAACTTGACACACATAATTCTTCCAAACCTGAATTAATCGCGATCAATGCAAATGTTAAGTGAACTTTTTTGCATAACATCAATCTGATTATTCAAGAACATAGATTCTAGATTAAGACATACTCTAATCAATGCCTAAAACTGATCATACCTGTGATGCATTAGTAAGATCTTGCTCTCCCGGTCCACATTTTCTGTCTGTTCTATCTAGGTTGAATGGGCTACATAGGATAGGCACCAGAGGTCCTGATTGGTTGTAATAAATAATTGGAACGAAAGAAGGGGGGTCAATATTTGTCACAGTTGTGATGATCAGATTAACTGATTGAACTAGTATGAAAACAACATCTTTGCTCTTCTTCAGCGATTCTTGAGCTGCCTTAGCGTCTACACAAGGGAGAAGATCATCCAAAGCTGTATGGGATGTAGGATTCTCTACCCATTGGTTCATTGCTAAACATGTATCTGCTGCCACACTAAAACACGATGCAATGATAGTTAAACATGTATCTGCTGCCACACTAAATGTTATTTAATAACAGGTGTAGCAACTTACTTATGGAGAATGAAAAATACACCAGACAATACAAATGTTGCAGCAACGAGAATCCATGCTATGATAGTTAGGCTGCAATCGGTTTGAAACACATCATAATCATCATATGAACCGAAGTAGAAGTAGTTGTAATTGTGCTAGTGAAGAGAAAAATTATATTATGTAAGTAAACTCACATGAAAACAAGAACGCGGAGACTGAAGATAGACAACACTGCAAAAAGGGTCACATTTAGGGGTACAAAATCAGCCTAAGCTTTTTGGAATCTTGATATTACCCAGAGGCTCATGAACTTACAGAAGCCAAGAAGAGTCACAATAAGCATTACCACAGTCGCTATGATCAACAAGTGCCTCCTGTTCGCAGAGTACAACAATAAGCACAGAAACAAAATCAGAGCTAGTAATTAGAAGTTCTTATCAGCACATACTCACAGTACAGAATCTAGAACTCTTTGAATGTCATCTTTGTTTTTCTTAGTTTCCGCTTCCAGGGTATTGGCAGAGGAGTCGATCGATCTAACCACATGGTCAATCTCCTCTTGCAAGTCTTGAGGCAGGGAAATGTGATCAATTTCAACATGCTTAGCAGCACTTAGATAAGGTGTTACATTTCTGAGATTACTCACTGTATAATCTGATTGATGAACAACATAATCTAGTGTATCTGTTGTTCTATTATGAAACTTCCGCTGTCCAATGTAAAGAAGAACACAACCAACACTGATCCACAAACAACCGATACAAATCATATTAGAACTCACGAAACAAAGCGACATGGAGGGAACGAGTGAAAGGGCGATAAGGCTTACATGGCGACAACAGTACATAAAATGAGCATGATGAGAGAACCTATATAAACAGCTCTAGAATAGCCACAACATCCATGGCGACAGCAGCAAATATAAAGGCAACTTAGCAGCAAGAAAACTCCGATCACCAGAAGCCAGATTGCTGCAGTAATTATAAGTGGAGCAGCAGTATATGCCACAGACTGCGTAGGAAAAAACTCCTTCACATTAGATTAAGATATACTTCACATGTCCATTGAAAACACACAAACACAAAGAATGTTTCTTCTCCTAATAAGTTGAAAAACCTAAGGTTTTATTTCAGTCACATACAAGAGCTGTGTACACATAATAAACATAGAGCGAAATCCAGAAAACATACGTGAAACGAAAAGGAAAAGTGAAGGAATGCAAGGAGAAATGCACTCACAGAGAGGTAGTGTTTATTGCTGATATTCCATCCACCATTATAGTACCTCAAATCATCAAGTGGATCTTTACGGTATGTTCTATTAGCAGCTAAAGTCAGTGATGAATTTTTCCCTTTGTTTTCCTCCAACAAAAATCTCTTATTACCGTGTCCTTGGGAAACTGAGCTGAATCTTATTTCAGCTGCTGCAAGAGAATCCAAAAACGTAAGCTGATCATTTCTGAACACTTAAGGACCATAGCTTAGTCCAAGGAGCCAAATACATGATGTTGTTAGCCATCGAAGGAACTAAGGGAGCAAGAAGGGGCAATCACCCATTATTCTAAACAAGTTTTTTTCGCTTTCAAACTTTTATGTTTCCTTCGTCAGTATAGTATTAGTTCTTTCGTCTCTCCTACATAAAATTTATGGTTCCGTAACTGCATTGAGTTAGCTATGCTCAAGGCTTGATTGTTTAATAGGAGACTATTTCATCCCAATTTAAGTGCCTCCAACGCTACTCAACCACTAAAATTGGTATGAAACCTGGAGATAGGCTATCAAACCACCAGGCTTCTTGATTGCTAATCTATGTATCCATGCATGTTCTGCCACACAAAAATCTACCCTCCCCTCATCTTCTTCTTTCATTTTCATCGAATTTTTTAATCTTCTCCTGAAATCTTAAACAGGGAAAAACAGAAAGAAAAAAAACAATCACTAAGATCACTGGATAAAACGTACCTAAGACTCTGTGGGAAAATACATTGTGATCTAACACAGAATCTGAATGAATTAGAGACACAGAAAACAACATTGGTAGAAGTAGAAACAATGAAGATGGTGGTCTATGATTAAAAATGGTGGTCATTTCTCTTCTCTGAATCTCACTTTCTTGAATACATTTCTTGATGATCTCAAATTTTGGTAGTTAGAACGGCAAAATGAGTGATGTTCAATGTGATGAGGAAAAATAGTTACCACTTTTTTTGGGTCTTGACTCTACAATTTAGACATGCAAAAATGTTACTCCTACTATTTCGTGTCTGATAATCGACTATCAAGTTGGCAGAGGTTTTTGGTTTAGATATATGGATGCATTTATAGTGAAACAACATAGTTGTCCCAAAATTGTTGTCCAAAATACGATTATTTGGTTGGTAATAGATTATGGTTTACGTAATAATCACAAAGAAAAATAAGGATGAATATGTTATATATGCATGTTTTGAATTGGACATTCTTGATTCCTTGAAACACATACTATCACCTATATTTTATCTAGGAGATTTGACTTAATAGCTAAATTACTTTTAACTTTGTTATAAATTTGTTATTTGAAATTATTTAGCTTAATTCAACATATAATATTTTACAAGTATAATGTAGGATTAATAATTTATCTTTATAAATGTAAAGTGCATGACAATTAGAAAAATATTTGTGTACTCAGAAACACCCTTTTAAGATGAGTTGCTATATGCACATCCTAATAGTGCCAAAGATGGTTATAAGTTATAACTTATAAGTGAATGTAATGTTTTACCTTCACTCCCCCTCCTCTTTTTCCTTATATAAATAATTTGATAAGTTAATAATTTTCACATGTTTGATAATACAGTTTATCAACATATTACTTAATCGATTAGGACAAATTAAATCGAATTTTACTTGGGTTTAGCTGTAATTGGTTGGTATCATATGAGCGCGAAAGAGTTCAAGAATCCATTATTTTTATAAGAGCGAAAATAACTTTCTTTGTCTTTTATTCCGTATTAAATTGTAAGGTGAATCTCGAAAAATATAAAAATTTCCCTCTAAGTTATACATAAGACTTTTATCGAATATAATTTCCGGAGAATTTATATACATTTATGAGATAAAGTATGAAATTAGCCCCCTTCCCCCATAGAAAATGTTGAAGTATACTATAATATTTGAGTGGGGCATATATTTGACCTCATGAACATAGTCGAATGGTAAGCCTTATGGTGATTTGGCAAGAAATCATCCAATAACGCATGTTCGACTTTCACATAAAGTAGATTTTTATTAAAATTTCATAAGGTAGATTCTACATTAATGTCATGTTAACAATCTATCACAAGTAATACATCCTTCAATTCACATTCCGTCCATCATAAGGCCAATAGTATAATTAGTGAAGTACTTCATGTTGTCTCTCAAGGGAAGAGTGGTGATCTGTTATAAACACCAACACAGTAGCCAATAGTAGGGATTTTTCTGTTGGCTGCAAAAGAAACGAACCGAATCGAAATTTTACCGACTTGGTTGAAAAAAAATCACACCGAACCGAAGACGGCGCAACAAAATTCAAAGCTGACAAAAATTTCGGTTTTATGTTTTAGTATATTGTTTAAAATAGTGTTTTTCTGATGAGTGAATTGACTATTTTGCCCCCTATTGATAAGTGTGGTGTTTCATGAAGTTTAATCCAGGGTTAAAGTAGTCATTTCATTTCTTAAAACGGGCAACACTACATGCACAACCAAACAATGTTACTTTTCACTGTGAAATAACCATTTTGCCCCTCTGTCAAGTTCCTCAATCACTACCTTTGTAAATAGGGGGTATAATTATAAATTCACTCCGGACAAGCACTATTTAGGTATGCATATAACAGATCAGCTTAAAACACTATTTGTGTCATTGTGTGTATAGTGGTTCTCGGAAGGGTGCGTATATATAGTAGTGCGTGTGGCTAGCTCGCTGAAATGAGAAAGTAGCACACGTTGTTTGAGTTAATCGCCTAAACCATAAATACAAAACCCATCAAATACTGCATTCGGGTCACTAAACCCGCAAAACCCTCTCTTCATATCGTGAGAACTGAGAAACCATCATATTTGCAATTTCTCTTCTACAAAATACACATTCATTAAAGGTATGCCATCTAATTAACCAATACAACTATTTTCAATTTTATTGCTTGATCGGTTTTTGTAGTAATTTTTAAGATCCCAATCGAATAATAAGTCAAATGCTGATGCTTAGATGCATTTAGATTATGTTAGATTTGGGGCTACTTTAAGTGGCACAATTTTTCGAATGATTTATATGCATGATTTTACTGATTTTGGAGAACAATTTGTTCTGTAGTATTAAGTTTATTGGTAATAACTGATCAACCAAGTTGATTGCAAGAAAATTCTATTTGGGTTATGTGAACTCTAGATATTGATTTGTATCTGCAACATTGTAGAAGTACAGAGTAATTGTAGTATTCCCTCGGTTTTAATCTAATGGTGATGTTTTCATTTAACAAAGAATATTAAGAAAATTAGAAAATATAGCTGCTTACTTGTGTTATAATGTTGTTTTAAAGCAAAATATTTGAATAAGATTAATTTATGGTCAAAGTTGAGTATTTTTTAGTAAGTGGACAAAGACTGTATTTTATGTTCTCGGTCAGGAAAGACATGGTTTAGGGTGTCGATTACTCTACTATGTTCTTTACCAACAAAATTAGTTGTTAAGTGTCTGAGGACTCTACCAAGAAACACCAGCGATGGTCTAGTCATGATGTGCAGTGTATGAATGAGTGGAAGGCACTCTTCTCATAGCACCGCTGAAATGTCATATCATCTAATTTATGTGGTGGAGTCGCAGACTTCGAGTAGGTGGCATGATTTTCTTTCTTTCGGGTGAATGTTGGCAGGAAGGTTTTATTGAACACCTTTTTTCCCCTTCTTTTTGACTAAGATGTAACCGTGATATACCTTGTTCACGAGCAGCTTTTCTCTCCCTTTTTTTCGACTAAGATGTGACTATAATACCTCACCTCTTCATATAAACATATATAAGTTTATTTTAGAATGGCAAGAATATATCAATGGCCTTGTAGTCAATTATCATTCTCAAGGGTATAATTCAATTGTTGGCTTCTCTTTGGGGGAACTGTTGAATTATAGTACTGATGTGGCATACCTATCTTTATGGTCTCTATGATGTCCTCTCTCTCTCTCTCTCTTAAAAACTAACTATGCTGGTTACTCTTCCAGGGTTTTGATGACTAATGCTGCTGCGAATGGCAGCCTTCGCTCGGCTTTCTCCTATTGTGTTAATCAAGTTCGTAATTACGACTATCATCACTATCTTTGCCTTCTCGAACTTCCTCCAGACATGAGGAGAGCTGCATTTGCTCTACGAGCATTCAACGTGGAGACAGCCAGAGCTATGGATGTTGCTTCTGATCCTAAAATTGGTCTGATGCGCCTTTTATGGTGGCAAGAAGCAATTGACAAGATATTTTCCAACAAGTTAATAGAGCATCCAGTGGCTCAGGCTCTTACATCTGTGCTCTCTGAACACAAAATGAGCAAGAGCTGGCTTAAAAGATCTGTAGAAGCTCGGATTAATGATGCCAGAAGAGATGTGACATATGTACCAGAAACTATGGAGGAGTTGGAAAGGTACGCTGAGGAAACTGCATCGACCATATTGTACACCACACTTCAAGCAGGTGGAATTCGGTCCACCGCAGCAGATCATGCTGCATCACATATTGGTAAAGCTAGTGGGCTTCTCCTCTTGCTTAAGGCTTTGCCTTACCATGTTAGCCGAAATCGTCACCCTTCCTACATACCTACCAAAGTGGCAGAAAAAGCAGGATTATTGGTAAAGTTCGGTGGTAGATCCGAGATCCACATAGATTCTCGAGAGCACCTCTGCAATGCTGTCTTTGAAATGGCTTCCGTAGCTAATGCACACCTACAGAAAGCTCGAAATTTGGCAGCAACTGTGCCTTCTGAGGCTAATCCAGTGCTCCTTCCAGCTGTGCCGGCCCAGGTTATTCTGGACTCTCTAAATCGGGTGCAGTTTGACGTGTTCGATTCGCGCCTGAGTCGGGGAGTTCTGGGCATTCCTCCTTTGTGGTTCCAGTTGAAGTTAAAGTGGCATTCATGGAGGGGAGTCTACTAAAGCTTGCGGTGACCGCTATTTTTGTTATGGCGTTTAAAGTTTGCAGTTCTGTGGAGGAGACCACACTACATTGTTATTGACACCCAACAATGCAATAAAACCAAATGCTTATTTCAAGGCTTTCATGCTGCGGAGACGTGCAATAAGTTGGCAAAAGGTAAACACATATTTGACGTCTAAAACTACTCCTAAAATATTCCATTCAAGTTTTGATTATGCTGCTTATTGTTTTTTTAGCATGTTAC
>CM016564.1:853599-1009166 GCA_003412495.2 Echium plantagineum | reverse complement strand
TTGAGTCGGTACTTGTTAACAATATGGATTTTGACAATGAATTCTCATTAACCGATAAGAAATAATATAGTCGGACCGTCTTGTTAGATTCGTTTTAATATATATTCTAAAGAGTAAATGGCTTCATCGATCACTCACGTTTGTTAAAAAATACTAGTCGATCACCCTAGTATGACTTTGTACACTTTCGATCACTCATGTTCGGTATTATGCATACTTTTGGTCACTCACACGTTTTTTTGGTACAACTCTTTATTTTTCAAAATTTTTAACATTTTGGTAAGGATATTTTAGTCATTCTCTCATAATTTTGTCATGGGAATGCAGAATGCAATGGAGGTTAATGAAAGTTAGTTGATGGAAGTAAAAAAATTATGAGAGAATGACTAAAATACCCTTACAAAAATGTTAAAAATTTCGAAAAATAAAAAGTTGTACCAAAAAAACGTGTGAGTGACCAAAAGTATACATAATATCCAACATGAGTGATTAAAAGTATACAAAGTCATACTAGGGTGATCGACTAGTGTTTTTTAACAAACGTGAGTGATCGATGAAGTCATTTGCTCTATTCTAAAATATCAACTTTTAATAATTTTTACGAGAGTAATAGAAGAGATATTTACGTTTTAAAGTGTCGATGACTGTGAAAAATTTAATGTCCCTATCATTTAGGGATGAATGGAATATATATATAGAGATAGAGAAATAATGTATACTTATTTAGTTACTTTCATTGAAAATGAAAAGTTAAATAAATTTAAATACTAGAGGGAGTATAAAAGCAGACGTTCACAATCAATACCACTACTAGAAGGTCTCATTCTCTAATGCTCTTAATGGTATACATAGCTTCATTTAACATTAACCATCCATCAAGACTAATAATGAAGCTTTTCATTTCCAAATTATAACAATTATAATGCAACTGTAGTGTATAATTTTAAAAATTAGATAAGTCATATGCACGTCCTTAATCGTACTAGATTGTGAATGATCTAATTTGTGTATAGATAGTACTATATATTTTTAACTATTTAAAGTTAAAAAATAGATATGTCATTTGCACATCTTTAATCAATGTGTAAATGACTTACATAATACATATATTATATATATATATATATATACGTATAACATGAGAAGTTATGTTAAATAATGCTCATAAAATAAAAAGTTAAATAAAACGAAATCAAATAGTGATATTTTCTCATTGATTTATAATCGTTTAAATTTACGAATAATTTCGTATATCAAATAATACATTTGACACGTTACATGTTTACAAGTTTCGTAAATGGAGAAAATGGGAAATTAATAAAGGAGGGCTTAGTCATTATAATCCCATAACCAATCATTAACTTGAAAAGTACATGACTTAGCACCAATTTTCGGGGGTTTCCACGCAAGACTCTAGAGTATTTCCGGCTTCTTCAACATCTGCTATATTAAGTCAGAAATATAAAAAGTGGGTCTTGAATAAATAAATTTAAGAAATGAATAATCTAATTTATTTTTTAAAACACTGAGGATGAATATATATGTTTACAACAATTAATCATACCTTTTTTTGCATAACATCTTCGAAATATTTCCCCGTTCTGTATTTGCATTTAGTAGTACAATATCTAAGACATTTTCCAGTTCTTTTAAACATACATTTTTTCGCAAGACATTTCGCTAAACACACTGTATAAGGGAGAGCATCAACTTTTTCATGAGGTGAGAGTAAAGCATCAACTTTTTCATGGAATGAGAGCAAAACTAACATCATTAGAATGACAACAGATAGTCTTTTCCCCTCCATTATGAGAATCAAAAACTAAAAACTATCGAAAATATTATAGAAATAATTCTTTTGTCAAAACAAGATGATTAATCAATGAAATAGATGTAGATATTTATAATAGTGCATGTAGATAAGGAATAACATTGAATTGATTATATATAAATGATTTCAATTCATTACTTGTTATGATAATAATTAATATGGTATGATAGTAATATATTTTCCTCATTTGCTATATTTAATTAATGTTAAGCTATCTATGTAATAAGTTACCACATATTATAAATCAAGTTAATAAATTCGTAAAAATGAAAGTATTACTATATATATATACTTACATATTGTACATTTTATTCTATTATATGTTATATTATACATTAATGAAAATCTTTGAACAATGGTAACTTAAGATAAGATTTGATCGAATAGTCCAAAATAAGTCTCAATTGAATTATAATGAAGACATTATTTTTATTTATGATGATATCGTACTCTCTCTATGTACCTTCGTGTTCTATACCATACAATTTTAATACAAAAATAGTTAATATATATAATCGTTCCCATTATATAATTTTTCTATTATTTAGACATATCTAAGTTTATTGCAGATTACTTATTATTTCCATATTTTACTTCTACTTTTATCAAGTTTTAGTTGATAATATTGATAAATATATTTATTTGTAACATATTTTATTAACTTTATCTAGTTAAATGATATATATCATGTAAGTTAACAATATATTTTCTTATTTGTTAACTTTATCTAATTATTTGAGGGTGATTCATTTATAATTCTCAAGCTTCCAAGTTTATCACGTCCGGTGGATTCCCGTGAATTACCCCTCTTTTTGTGATATGTGTAAATGCTCTATGATTATAAATTATATAATATAATATTTGAACTTTATAAATTATAACTCCCTAATTTTTAGAAAAGGAAAAACCCAGCTAGCTCTATTTTTAGAATGAGAATACATTAATATCTAATGAAATTGAAATATTTTTTAAAAATACATACAAATTGGAACAAATTATATATTAAAATTATTGATAAGTGTATGTTTGAAATATGAATAATATTTTCCAGGAAAAATTAGTGAAGTTTTATAAACACCTTTTATTTTCTTAAAGTACATACATAGTTACGTTTGTTTATTTTGTTTGTTGATAATAACTATTACTAATATTTTTAATAGAACATTATAATTTGATTTTGTATATAAACGAGGGAAGATAACGATATGAAACTATAAAAAGTATGTAATGATTATCAAATACTCCATTATCCATTATAACAAGATTATTGATTTTCCTCCCAATTAACATATTGAGTTTTGATAGTTGACATTTCGATTGGAATTCAAATTTATTTATTTTCTATATATTTTGTCCTGTAAGATTATATGAGTTTTGAGCTATGTACATTGAGCTTATCAAGAGGGAAATGGATTTATACTTGTGGTCAAGAAGAGAGCCACTGTCAGGAAGAAGCCAAAAGGAATCTGTATCAGATGGGAATCGAACTCGGGTGGTTTATCAAGGATAAGGCTTCTCGGGTAGTTGGTTTTCATAAGTTAGTTGGAGCCTATTCCTAGCCAATGAGTTGCTGACACGTGGCATAGTTGTTAGTTGATTAACTAACAGTTGGATCAGTTAGTTGTTGTTATATCGGATTCAATTAGTTTAATCCTTATCTTTGTAATTCTCTTCTTGTATATAAGTGTTGATCAAACACTTAGTAGTAACACATTGTGAGAAATCAGATTGATTAATCAAATATGAAATTCTTTTAGTTTCTTTTCAATACTATTTTTTTCAAGATCGATTTCGGTTGATTGATTATCCTTTCTTCATTCTTGTTCTTGTTTGTTTACTCGAATTCGTTCCTAAATCTTACATGTCCTTTTAATGAAAATGTTCCAATTGTAATATTTTAATATATTTATTATTACCACAATAGTTTAAATTTATTGTATTCAAAGTTATGTATATTACATAAGAACACAAATTCTTTCAATTAAAAAAGGTTATTTATTGAAAATGGAATTTAATTATATTCTTCGAACAATGAGAGTATAACAAAACCAATATGCAAAATCATTGATCATGTTCATTTTTCTAGCAAATTAGCAATGCACACGATTGTCTTAAAAGCATTGAGAAAACAGGGCCCCTTGAAATTGGATCCCCAGTTGCATTGTAGGTTATATAATATTTACGGTATGTTTTTTAGAAAATCAGGGGCATTTTAAAATTGAGATTCTTTGACTGGCTTTATTTTAAAACCCTTGTACATATGCAATTTTTAAGTTAAAACCTAGTTGTCTTCAAACTTTTATGTAATTATAATTTTGATCTAGTTGATGATCCTCATGACGCCTAGAAAAAAGATTGAATTATTTGATGATAGGATCAACTATCTTCACGATGATGTTTTATGCCATGTTTTATTGTTTGTTCCCATGAAAATTCTGTAGCCACCTCTATTTTATCCAAAAGGTGGAACTATATGTGGAAATATATCCCCAATCTCAGTATCGACGATTCTCTTGCGTTATCATCTCAATATGTAAGCTTTGCAAACTCTATAAACAGGGTTTTTTAGTTTGCACACCAAAAATATTCGATCTCTTAGATTTCGCCAAACTAAGTCATATAATGTTACAGAGTGGGTTAGCAATTCAATTGTCAGAAGTATTCAGTGTCTTGATTATATATGATGGTGAAGCCAGATTTGAATTACCGAGCAGTATGTTCACTTGTTAAACGTTGAAGTCTCTAATGCTTGAAGGCCAAATATTAGTCGTTGTCCCAACTCCCAACACTTGTTTGTCTTCCCAAACTCTGAACACTGAAACTTTTTCGGTTATAGTACTAGGACAAGGATTGTGCTAGACTTGAAATCGCGTGTTCGTCATCTCTTGAGTCGGTAATTGTTAACAATATGGATTCTGACAATGAATTCTCATTAGCCGATCGTATTGTTAGATTCGTTTTAGTATATATTTTGAAATATCAACTTTTAATAATTTTTACGAGAGTAATATAAGAGATATTTACGTTTTAAAGTCTCGATGACACTGAAAAAATTAATGTCCCTATCATTTAGGGATGAAAGGAATATATATATATATATATATATATATATATATATATATAGAAATAATGTATACTTACTTAGTTACTTTCATTGAAAATGAAAAATTAAATAAATTTAAATACTAGAAAGAGTACAAAAGCAGACGTTCACAATCAACACCACTACTAGAAGTCTCATTCTCTAATGCTGTTAATGGTATACATAGCTTCATTTAACATTAATCATCCATCATGATTAATAATGAAGTTTTTCATTTTCCAAATTATAACAATTACTCCCTCTAATCCAAAACAAATGTCTTTTTAGACATTTTAACAATATCCAAAACAAATATCTTTTTACATAAACCAATGTACAATATACCACTTTTCCTTTAATAACGCTATTTACATATAATAACTCAAAAAAAGTAATGATTGCATCATATAGTTAAGTGATAATTGGATTATTAATGATTGTTTTATAGGGACATAGATGGAAAGTGTGAATGTAATGATTGTTTCTTAATTTGTGTGAAATGTCTAGAAAGACATTTGTTTTGGATTGGAGGGAGTATAATGCAACGGTAGTGTATAATTTTAAAAATTAGATAACTCATATGCACGCCCTTAATCGTACTAGATTGTGACTTATCTAATTTGTGTATAGATAGTACTATATATTTTTAAATATTTAAAGTTAAAAATAGATATGTCATTTGCACATCTTTAATCAATGTATAAATGACTTACATAATACATACATATATATATAGAAGTTATGTTAAATAATGCTCACAAAATAAAAATTTAAATAAAACAAAATCAAATAGTGATATTTTCCCATTGATTTATAATCGTTTACGAATAATTTCGTATATCAAATAATACATTTGACATGTTACATGTTTACAAGTTTCGTAAATGGAGAAAAAGCGAAATTAATAAAAGAGGGCTTAATCATTATAATCCCATAGCCAATCATTAACTTGAAGAGTACATGACTTAGCACCAATTTTCGGGAGTTTCCACGCAAGACTCTAGAGTATTTCCGGCTTCTTCAACATCTGCTGTATTAAGTTAGAAATATAAGAAGTGGGTCTTGAATAAATAAATTTAAGAAATGAATAATCTAATTTATTTTTTAAAATACTGAGGATGAATATATATGTTTACAACAACTAATCATACCTTTTTTTGCGTAACATCTTCGAAATATTTTTCCGTTCTGTATTTGCATTTAGTAGTACAATATCTATGACATTTTCGAGTTCTTTTAAACATACATTTTTTCACAAGACATTTTGCTAAACACACTGTATAAGGGAGAACATCAACTTTTTCATGATGCGAGAGTAAAGCATCAACTTTTTCATGGAATGAGAGGAAAACTAACATCATTAGAATGACAACAGATAGTCTTTTTTCCTCCATTACGAGAATCAAGAACTAAAAACTATCGAAAATATTATAGAAATAATTCTTTTGTCAAAACAAGATGATTAATCAATGAGATTAGATGTAGATATTTATAACAGTGCATGTAGATAAGGAATAACATGTTGAATTGATTATATATAAATGATTTCAATTCATTACTTGTTATGATATTAATTAATATGGTATGGTAGTAATAAATTTTTCTGATTTGCTATATTTAATTAATGTTAAACTATTCATATAATATTACCACATATTACAAGTTAATAAATTCATTGAAAATGAAAGTATTACTATATACTTACATATTGCACATTTTTTTTTTTTTTGATAATTAGCGATGAATTGTGACTACAAAGATATTACAAACATGAATACAGAAATTGCTAACTAATAGAAAGTTAGAGTATAATATGAGACAAATATGTCTCCAACAAGGTTCGAACCCATGACCTCTTACATGAAAGGTTGGGCCGGATGCCACTAGGCTATTGAGCCATCGGCTACATATTGCACATTTGATTCTATTATATGTTACGTTATACATTGATGAAAATCTTTGAACAACGTTAATTTAATTTAAGATTTGAATAGTCCAATAAGTCTCAATTGAATTATAATGAGGATATTATTTTTATTTATGATGATATCGTATTCTCTCTATGTACCTTCGTATTGTATAACATACAATTATAATACAAAAGTAGTTACATATAATCGTTCCCATTATATTTTCTATTATATAGACATATCTAAGTTTGTTGTAGATTACTTATTATTTTTATATTTTACTTCTACTTTTGTCAAGTTTTTGTTGACTAATATTGATAAATATATTTTTTTGTACCAAACTTTATTGACTTTATCTAAATAAATTAAACGATATATATCATGTAAGTCAACAATATATTTTCTTATTTATTGACTATATCATAATAGCTACACACAAATGGAAATTATTTGAGGATAATTCATTTATAATTTTCAAGCTTCCAAGTTTGTCATGTCTGGTGGATCCCCGTGGATTACCCCCTCTTTTGATGATGATATGTGTAAAGGTTCTATGTTTAAGTTTAGTGATAGTTATAGATAATTAGTTTATATTTACTTGTCATTCTAGCAAAAGGTTTACCCGTGAATAATATTTACTCATAGTTATAGATAATTATTGTTCAAAATGTTTATAAAAATATCGGTCTCCTACTTATTAGGCCTAAGGATTTATAAAGCCACATGACATTTTCTTATTTTTTGTAATTTTTTAATTTGGTTTAATAGATAGTTATTTTTTCACCGTATTTTGATCTTTATTTGCAGGCATAATTTTCATATGTTTTACATCACGAGTTTTTTTTTTTTTTTTTGTAAATTGCTATTTAAAATTGAAAAATGTTACAAACAAAATTAACATAATCATTGATTATTAGAAAACTTCAAGTACAATCACACTAATACTTTTTATTAGCAATTTATAGTCGTATTAAAAAATATATGTTTATTGTTTACTCGATGAAATCAATCAAAGTTAGACTATCAAATTATTGAAATAAATTTTTGGGTCTTTAATTGTTGGTTCTCTATTCTTGTTATGTAAAATTTTATAATACCTCCATTAGTTTCTTAGAAAAAAATTTATCAGCCAATAAGATTTTTTGAATGATATTCTTTGAACTTTGTGTGAAATACAACTTTTTGAGGCTTTTGTAGAAAGAATGGTAATTTCACTCCTAAAAACCATTGTTTTGGTGTGTCATATTTTTTGCCACCAAATTATATAAATGTTCAAATAATAAACGGTCCATTTTACCTAAGGGTCGGGTTATTTAGCTCATTTCCTACAGACCTATAACTCTCCAAATGCGAAAAACAAGCGTTTGAAGCATGCATCTATGATGAAAAGGCTCACGTTAGAAGTGACTATTCCATTCTTAATATAGTTACTTAGATATTGTTTAAAGGAGATTTTAGGTGAAATAGCACCTTTCAATACATTAAATTAATTTGAAGCACACATTTAGATTTTTTTGTAAAATAGCATAAAAGTTGGATGAAATAACTAATTTATCTCCTTATGAACTCAGAGATTTTTTCAAGATTCTTTTTATCGATTTCTTTTCGACTTTTTCCGATTTTTTTTTGCTTTCTTTTTATGATTTATTTTCTATTTTTATCGAATTCTTTGCCATTTTTTTTTCGTTTATTTCTTTTCGATTTTTTTCATAGTAAAATTAAAATGATTTTAGTAGTTTTTTGGCTAAAAGTTGCGGTTTTGGCAAAATCAAACTTATTTTCCTATCAAAATCGATTGCCACAATCGAAACTTTTAGCCAAAACAACAAACAAAACTGAAACTTTTAGACAAAATAACTATCAAAATTGAACTTATAACTATGAAAAAAAGTCGAAAAGAAATCGAAAAAAAATCAAAAACAAATCGAAAAAAAAAGTCTAAGAAAAGTCGAAAAGAAATATAAAAAAAAAAGTCGAAAAAAAATTGAAAAAAAAATCTTTAAAAAATCTATAAGTTTATAGGGGGTAAGTTAGTCATCTCATCCTCCTTTTGTGATATTTTGTAAAAAAAATCTAAATTTGTGCTTCAAATTAATTTGGTGCATTGACATGTGCTATTTAACCTAAAATCTCATTGTTAAAGGGGATTAACTATGTGCTACTTTGCGAAATTTATCCTATCCATGTACCAAAACCATTATATTAAATATTGGTCTATAAAAACATAATAAATGAAAATTCTCATACTTATATCTTCTATTATCTTCAATTCAAAATAATTGATGTTTGACTTTGACTATCAATTACTAATTCTTAATTATTTTAAAACATGTAAAATTTATATAGTTGAATTCATCTTTTAAATTAAACTCGTAATATTAATTTTTTTTAGTAATATAATTAAAGAGTAATTGACTGTCAAAGACCTGATCTGTAATACACACCCAAATAGTGATTTTAGGTGTGGAAATACAATTATACCCCCTACTATCAAATGTAGTATCTGAAGAAATATGGGCAAAATAGTCATTTTTATCTAAAAGAAACACTACATTTGGGTGTATATAGTGTTTCCAAGTCAAAAACTTAGCCATATATTGTATGTGATATTTTAGATGGGAGGGACTAGGGAGTACCATATAAAGAAAAACATTTACAATATAATTAAATACTAATTTAATAAGTCATAGACAAGTAGCCATGTTAGTATTTCCTTAATCTAATAGAAGCCTTTGCTTGATCGCAATGTGATTGGTTTTCGAAGTAAAGCCGGCAACCTTTGACCCCCCTAAATCTAGCTTCACATATCTCCCTCTCCCAATTCACACAATATTTTGCAGAAAAAAACCAATTTCAAATCTCATCAGATTGTCATGTAAGTTTCATTTTCTTGATTTGTTTGTTCCAATCCAATTAGTTATAGATTTTGCAGTATTCTCTTGTATGATCTAATAATGGCTAGTAATTACACACCTATATCAATTGATAATACATCTGTTGAATTGCATTTAAAACATAATAAAAATGCAAACTTTGAATCAAGAAACTCATCTTTAGCATTGTTGCCCCATGATCAAGAAAATGGGTATAGTAAAGATGAGTCAGATCTTGAAAATGATATTGATTTTGATGATTTGCCCCTTATTTTTGGGGAGAAGAAGTCCGAGTCTGGCTTTTATGGGGCTGTTTTTAATCTTACAACAACCATTGTGGGGGCCGGGATTATGGCGTTGCCCGCGACAATGAAGGTTCTTGGGTTGGTTTTGGGATTTATTCTGATAATCTTGATTGGTATATTATCTGAAATAAGTGTTGAGATACTGGTGAAGTGTTCTGTTCACTGTAAGGCTAAATCTTATGGGGAGGTTGTTGAAGCTGCATTAGGTAGAACAGCTAAGATCTTGTCCGAGATATGTATTATTGTGAATAATGGTGGTATCATGGTGGTGTATTTGATCATAATGGGAGATGTGTTGTCCGGTTCACTTAGGCATACTGGTGTTTTTGATCAATGGTTAGGTCATGGTTTTTGGGATCATAGGAAGTTATTAATTTTGATCATAATGATCATTTTTCTCTCGCCACTTTGTGCGTTGGATAGGATTGATTCCTTGAGCTCAACCTCAGCGGCTTCTGTTGTTCTTGCTGTTCTGTTTGTCTTGATTGCATTTGTTGTCGCATTTATTAAACTCATGGAAGGGACAGATGAAATGCCCAGGATGGAACCGGATTTTGGGTCGAAGAAGGCAATTTTGGATTTGCTTGTGGTGATTCCAATTATGACAAATGCTTATGTCTGTCACTTTAATGTTCAGCCTATTTATAATGAGCTTGAAGGGAAGTCACCTGAAAAGATGAACCGAGTTAGTAGGGTGACAGCAGTCATTTGTGTTCTGGTGTATGCTTCAACGGCTATAGCTGGTTATCTACTTTTTGGTAACAGTACCGAATCTGATGTGCTGACAAACTTTGATAGGGATCTTGGGATTCCTTTTAGCACAGCCATAAATTATGTTGTCCGTATCGGATATGTTTTTCATTTGGTTCTTGTTTTCCCTGTTATGCATTTTTCATTGAGGCAAACGATGGATTCTTTATTTTTCCCCGGGTCACCTCCATTAACTGAGAGTCGGAAAAGGTGTCTATGTTGGACCTTTGTTCTGTTAGGTCTCACATACTTCGGGTCAACTATGATTCCCAACATCTGGATGGCTTTCAAATTTACTGGCGCAACAACAGCTGTTTCTCTAGGTTTCACATTTCCATCCCTTGTCGCTCTTAGATTGAGTAAAGGTGGAATCTATCTGAATGAGAGAGAAAGGTTTCTCTGTTGGTTTTTGTTGATATTGGCTGTAATTGTTAGCATTGTTGGAGTGATTGGCAATATTTATAGCCTCAATAGCCAAGACGAGTGACTTCTTATTTGTCATTTTAAACATACTGAGAGAATTTTTTATTGTGCTGAGATTACCATTTGAGGATCAGATAAAGGGACCAGAGGGCAGGACGCAGAGTGCCAATCAGAAGATGAAGTCTCAGATCCATGAACCATTTTTATTAGGAGGTAATCTGCAAAATATGCTATACTTCCCCCATCCTTTGATGAGTTACAAAGTTGATGAACAATTTGGATGGGTTACTATCAGGAATGAATATAAAAACTTGATATGTTTGCTGTATTTTACTACTCAGTTATTATAGGCCAAGCCTCAAGACTCCCAGTACCTAGTCTTGCAGTTTTGCTAATCATTTAGATGGAAATATTGTACCATAAATCATACGTAGTTACACTGTTGTTGCTTACTCAAGTTTATTTTCTATCTTAAAATTGTTATTATTTTCTAAATCATGGTAGATCTTTTACGACTTGAAAGCCACCCAATTGCCTGTTTTATACTTGTGATATTGTGCTCATTCGTTCACCTGGACAAGAAGTAGACTCATGATAGTATGTTATAATGGTTTAGCCAGTAGTTTATTCGAATCAGCCGAGATGTGACTTATTGGGGGAAAATTAGCAAGATTTCGTCACCCGATAAGTTCACATTTTTGGAGACTGTTGTTTGCATCGATATCATTGCATGTCAGGATTATTTTGTAGATTCAACCCCTAGCTAAAACTAAAGGAAACTTCTACCTACGTCTTATGCTTATTAGCTAACCAGTTCAAGATTAGAATGTTTTATCTTCGTTTTCATTGACTTAAAGTGGATGCTGTAGACGATTGTTATGCATTTGTGCTGTCCTTGGAACTACATGATTGTTTCTGGCCCTTTACCTCATTGTTATATGCCTGTACTTATAACAGATAACAGAATAATCATCTGACAGTTCTTAAATGTTTGTCCTAGTTAAGAACCATTTGTTGCTTACTTCTGTGTATTTGTTACTTTACAAAAATTATTGTACATGTTACACTGATCTCTGCAGATTTAGCTGAGGTCGGTACAATAACATTGACAAAATGTGTAATGAAGTCGATGTGTAATGATCTAAAGGCGTAACTATAATTGCATGTTAAAATTTGACCATCTATCGAAAATATTATCAATTAAATTGTGACGAAAAGCGTAATAAGAATTTTATGTTAAAATTTGACATATACACAAGGGTTGTTTTGTTGTCTGGTAAATACTAGACGTAGCTCGTGGGGTAAATGATTTCCATCAACAAATCTGCACTTCTTTACACATTCTTGAAGTAAAAGTTTATTGGATTCCGCTTGCGCATGCATAATTCAGTAACACTACTTTTGGTTTTCTTCTAATTCATACCAATGCATGCATATAAAGTTGATTTCATGCACTAAAAATATGAGTATAATAAACTATGTTGTGAATTTATAAGGTAAAGTGGATATATGGGTAAAAGCTTTTTCACTGTTCATGTGTACACGGTTTACGTTCGATAATGGTATCGAACGCATGTTCCATGTCTTCCATATGTTTTTACATGGAAAAAACTGAACGCACGGTGCATTAGGGTCGTGGAAATATGTTTGCTACTATATGGTGTATTTCATTTGTAAAAAAAGTTGTTAAAGTTTGAATGAGTAGCCAGTTCTGAATAAAAGTAATGATGTGTTCCATTTATCTTTCTGACTAAGATTTCTAATAAGAGCCTTTGAGGTTACACAAGTTGTATAATTGGTTTTGCCTATGTAGTTTTACCATAATTCAAATCCAGTTTAAACTACCACCATGAATCATGGATGATTTAAATCTTCCTCTTAATTATTACTATTTCTAATTAATTGATTACATCACTTAACTTGTAATACAAAACAAATCAGTACGTGTTTGTAGTCTATTAGGAGCTAATGAATGAGATCAGATGAAATCATGAAACATGCACATTTAATATTTTAGGGGGTATTTATTTATCCTAAGAGTTTATTAAAATGATCAATTGATCTAATAAAGTGATATTCAACGTTTCTCCTAAGATTATGGATCATAGATCTCATCCCTTGAGAGAAAGAATTATTAAAGAAATAAATGAAAAATATACTATTGTGTATTCTTAGGCATCGATTAATTGAGTTAGCTTGTGAGTTTATGCGTTAAAACTTGGTCTCAGACTACTCGACACTTGATTTGATACTCGGTATGTATACCTAAGTTCATATTCGAGCTGGAAGGCGCCTAAACGAGCCGAACAAGCCGTGGATGTCTTAACACCTCAATGGATACATGATCAACTACACCACATCTTTACTTGCATATGAGTGAAGAGTGATGGACAACTAAAGTGGACAATGCCTTAGCTTAATGGAATGAACTTTCCAGTCCCGTGATTGAAGGTCATTACATTTTGTATGCGGTTTTCTTAGTTCCCACTCAAACTATTGCTTTAGTTTGGTCAATTTATTGGAGGGAATGTTATCTTCACCACTTACTCTAGTGTCCCTACAAATTCCTTTTCTTTCCACTCATCATAAGTTTCAATTCCTATGAAAGTCACGAGAATGGGAAGTAAAAGAAAGATATATAATACCATACTAAGTACTATAGAATTTAGTAAAAAGAATTAAACAATACACCATATGTAAAATTTTCCACATTCGAATATTATATTAAAATACTTGTACCATTTGTACCACTTTCGAAGTTTTATTTGCGACAGTATAATTATTTCAAACTAAAAACTTCATCTTAGTATCATATTATCACTTACAATATGAATGAATTACTAAAAATTGACTACAATGTGAAATTCTAATACAAACTCGGGACATAATCAAGTACTCCCTCCATTTTTTTTAGAGAACGTTTTGGGAGTTTGTGTTGAACTTTGATCACACATTACTTTTTATTTATTCATTCGAGAAATATAAAATTGATATCCTTCAATTCGATTTTTAAAATATTTTCTTAATATTAGTTTTTTGTAATTTTATATAATGAATATAAATATACATATATACATATATACATATATATATAAAGTGATTTATGATTAAAGTTGTATCTTGAAAAATGTGAGTCTAATTTTAAAAAGAAATAGGAGTAATATATAAACAACTTCAAATATTTTAATTTATTTAAAATATAAATTAATGGTTACAATGCAATTTCAACAAATTCAAACAAAATACATTTGAGAATAGGCAGGGGAGAATATTTTATAGCAAAAGTAGAACTCAGCCATTATATGTGATACACCTAAACATATTCATCACTTTTACAATTCTATATAAGCAACCTCTTTCTTTCTTTCAACCAAACCTCATAAATTTTAACTTGAAAAGCCATGGATTGGTTCTCTTGGCTCTCAAAAACAAACCTTGATCCATCATTAATTTATGAATATGGTTTAGCATTTTCTCACAATGAGCTTGAAGAAGAAGACCTAGCATACTTCAACCATGAATTCCTCCAAAGTATAGGCATCAACATAGCCAAACATAGACTAGAAATTCTCAAGCTAGCCAAAAAAGCAAGAAAAAGAACCCCTCATTACATGTCATCAAAGCTTCTTGTTGCTTTGAAACAAACAAAAAAATGTCTCTCAAAGTGTGTACAAACATGGTGTAGAAGAGACAATGAAACAAGAATGGCTCTTGTCCCAGTTGTGAGAAGTAGTAGCTCAAGATGGAAGAGTACAATGGTGAAGAGGAATACCAAAAGAGGGGGTGTTTTGAATGAATCAAAAAGACAACAAATAAATTCAAATTCAACCCTTTTGTTAACAAATGGAACTCCTTTGTATGTTTATGGTGATTCAAGGATCAATAGTTTTTCTAGTCCACTAGTGCATGATCTTAATAAAGATGAAAGAATTGATGATTATTGGTCATCAGGGGTTGATTTTAGGTGGGATTCAATGTTCCACAACATGAAGCCCACTTGAATAATACTAAATCCGTAGTTGGTTATAAAGTGTGAAATTATCATACTAATGGATTCTACACACTCTTCTGGAGACTGAAATACACGAAGCAGGTAAATTATCGTGGTTGGTTATGTCAGTATGTTTGGTGGCTAATTAGATGGTGATTGGTGAGGGAGTTTTTTTGTTCTTCCACGAGAGTTATTTTGTTATCCTTTTTATTCTTTTTATTTTTTTTATGTTTGACTTGATTGTATTAAGAATTATAGTCTTTTTTTATTTTTAAGCATTCAATATGTTGTGGCTTGTGGGTCATGTACAACATGTTAGCCCCATTGAGATTATGCATTGGAAGTAATGAAATTGTCCCCTTATTACCTTTTGCTTTTGACAATGTAAATTTAAATAAAGTGGTTTTGTTTCAATATCTTATTTTGCAAGGACTTGAAGGTGAAGCTTGTTATTAGGCTTTCGAGAATTTGATCGTCACTACCTAGTCTATGGTGTAAAGATGTGTATGAGTTATATATATGGTATTGAACAACTCGTTTAGTTAGAGTTGATCGACCCAATGCTAAAAGCTTGAATCAGTTTGTAATGAGTCGAGTCATGAGCCAATGGAGTAATATTAAAAACGAATGAAGGTTTTTCCAAATGTATTTTTGAAAAATGTTTTGAAAATTCTTATTATTCTATTTATCTGTTAACTTTTTTGGTATGAAGTAGTTTAAATGTATGATACATTACAATACGTACAATGATAAAGTTTCATATTGCATATATACATATATAACATCTATTTCTATTTAAATTTAAATATTTGTTTATTCTCTAGTGATAGTTTTAGTAAATTAGAATTTATATAATTAACGAGGTCACGATCAAGTGAGCTAGTTTGAGCGCGGCTCAAGCTTAACTCGGTTAAATAGTCTTAGATGCTAAATTAAGTTACAAGTATTTTAGCCAGGGCTCCGCTCGTGTCATGTAAAATGTTATCTAACATTAACTTTTATAATACAATCGAGTTTTTCTAGATTATTCGTCATTTTGAACTCGTATATGTTAAATTTGTGACTCCTTTCAATCGAAACCATGTCCAACATAGAACTTGTTTTCAAATTGTTGGGGAAATTTGTTATATGGAGAGCAAATTGCTGAAATGGTCCCCGATAGTATGACTGAGTTGCACTTTGGTCCCCAATAGTTACACTGTTGCACGTTAGTCCCCGAAAGTGGCCAAAAAGTTGCACTTTAGTCCCTACGTCAACTTTTCCGCTAACATTTCAGGTTTATGCGTTAAAACTGGGGTAAAAATGTAACTTTTAACTCCTAAACCTGAAATGTTAACGTAAAACTTGACGTGGGGACTAAAGTGCAACTTTTTGGCCACTTTCGGGGACTAACGTGCAACCGTGTAACTATTGGGGACTAAAGTGCAACTCGGTCATACTATCGGGGACCATTTCAGCAATTTGCTCTTATATGGAAGAGCGGGAATTTGTAAGAGCTACACCTTCGTCACTCTATTTTTAATTTGTAGTACCCCATAACATACTTTTGTTGCTAACACATATCACTATTTCAAGCGATTAAATTACTCCTACAATTAAGATTCTCTCCCCTTTCTTCTTTAATATTTCCTATGTTTTAATATGTTTGATTGCTTAAGAATTTTGTCATGTTTCAAAATGTTTGATTGTTTATATTTTCAATGAACTTTTAAGCACATCTTCTCCTTTTTGTCCATATAAAGTACTTTTTGTCCCTAATAAAATAACACTTCAACACCTTTATTTAAGAACATATTAGTAATCTTGCACAATTCATTAATAAAGTACTTTTCTACAAGTCCTCACAGTCACCGCCACCACCTCATCTCCTACTTCTAATTAGCTGTCTCATAGCCCAAACCTCTTCACCTCACCGGCATCTAACATCATCAAGAACAAATCAAACCTTCACCAGCACCAATTTTAATTTTGGGAAAAAAAGTGATAGGTTTCTTTAACGGGGGGAGGGGGGTGATCGTAGAAGGTAGCTAGTCGCGGAATGGGGATGGAGAAGGGAGGTGCTCGCTGGAGGATAAAAGGTGGCCATTTGATAGGGGGCCTGGTTCCGAGGTGGGAGATAGGGGTGGCCGTTGGGTGGGGGTAGGGGTGGTCACGATGTAAGGGCTAGTGAGGCAGTAGATTTGAATGGAAGAGGTAGATTAGTCATTCCAGAGAGAGTGTAGTAGTGTTAGTAAAAAACTTGTAAGGTGGTATAAATAAAAGATTGAGCGAACAAACTACTATTCTCTCAAATTTCCCTAATGAAGAGACTAAATGTTGTTTACACTATGTTCAACCTTGTTTATTTGAAATACCATTATTTTTGTAACAAAAATATGTTTTATATGTCTTATGTGGCATTGTGGCATATGGATAAGGAAACAATGTAAAGAAATTATTGTGAAAATTACTGGTTATAGCCTAAAGCTTGGAACCTCCATCTAAAAAAACGAAAAAACAAAAAACAAAAAAAAGAAGAAGCTTGGAACCTCCATTTGGTGTGCATATATACACAATTTTGTTTCCTTATTGAATGTTGATGAGTCGATAAATAATCATTACTCAATTATTTCAATAATTTTATAAGGACTGTCAATTTATCTTATTAATTATTTGTTAATATAGCTTTTAATTTGATTCATGTTTTAATATATTAATCAATAAATAAGTTAGTATATCAATTTAAATTTTGATAGTCTACTATGATGAAATTAATAATCTACTTAAAAAACATCTTTTGTAATATAATAAATAATTTTATATAAATATTTTATTAATAGTACAAAAAGCCCTAAAAAAGTTTAATATATATATCAAACCACCACATATATAAAACATGCTAGAGTCGCCCTAAAAAGACCTATCCTTGGGGTTTCAGATGATCAAGCCGATGTATAGTCACCCAATAATAAGTCTATTCTAATTTGAAAGAGCATCATTCACGAGAGAAGATATGACCATGTCCATAGAGGCCATAGCTCGTATAATTATCCAAATAGTAGTAATAAAAGCCAACATCGGGTGGTGCACAAGCGCATGCATCAGCTTGTTGTACTTTGTGCTACTTGTGTTGTACCTTGTATTTATGGAATGAAAAGCAACTTTATGAAGAACATGTATGTTGACTACTACTATTGTTTCAATTCTATATTTGTCTTCCACATTTTTTGCTGTCTAAATTTAAACAGATTCCCACATATATGTTATTTAATTAATAAATTTATAACAATCCAAATTTCCCAATTGAAAAATACTTAACAAATGCAACTTTCCTCAACCAAGAACAATGAAAGTCTTTGCCTTATTACGAATCGTTTTAGTAAGTAAGTATTACGAATCTTATTTTTTATGATTACATATTACATATAATAGGTATTCTAATTACATTTTATTTATTTAATCGATTGATTCTTGGATGCTTAAAACTAGGGGTGAGCATGGGTTGGGCGGGTTTTGGCTAAACCCAAACCCAACCCAATTTTTTTCGGGTTTCAAAATTTTGACCCAAACCCGACCCAAGAATGATTTGACCCGTTGCTTCGGGTTACCCAATTTTCGGGTTGGGTTGGGCGGGTTTTGTCTTAAGACTATTTAGTTATGGAAAGTGTGAATATGACTACCAACTTTGTAAAGTTGGAAAGGTTTGATCTGAGAGATTTTCGAAGATGGCAAAGGAAGATGCATATTCTATTGACATCTATTAGGATTGCATATGTGTTGACAACTCCAAAATCGGTTGAAAGGGAGAATGAAACTCTGGCACAAACAAGAAGACGGGCAAAGTGAATCAATGATGAATTTATCTGTAGAGGCACGATTCTGAATGGGATGATCAATCCGCTGTTCGATCTCTACGATCCTATCAAGTGTGCAACGAGAGACGTTGGAGGCGAGGTATATGACGGAAGACAAAACCAGTAAGAAATTCCTTGTTTCCCAATTTAATGATTATACTATGATTGATAGTAGATCGGTAGTGGAACAATTCCATAAACTTGAACATATAATTAGCAACTATAAACAACATGATACGAATATAGATGAGATTATTGCTATTGCTAGTATCATTGATAAGTTGCCCCCTAGTTGGAAAGATTTTAAGCGTAAACTTAAGCATAAGAAGGAAGAATTGACTATGGAAAAATTGCTTGATGAACTCCGGGTTGAGGAGAACTTTCGTACTAAGGAAGGTGATAATAATCGCAATGTTCTATTGTTGCATACTGGTCAATCTAGTGGTGGAAACTTTTCCAAATGTAAAGGAAGAGTTAAATATCATGGAAAAGAGAAGAAAAGGTACACACCCTATGGCAAAGACAAGCAGCGGAAGATTGCTTGTTGAATTTGCGGAGGACCTCACATGAAGAGGGACTGTCCAAAGAAAGGAGGCGGTGCTAGTGGTTCACATGCCGGTCAAGGCTATCATGGAAAAGGCACAAGTGGCAATGATCATTTTACTGCAATAATCTCTGAAGTCAACATGGTCCAAGATGAAAATGATTGGTGGGTTGATTCAGGAGCAACACCTCATGTGTGCAAGGATAAGTCTCTCTTCAAGACTTATGAGCCGGTTAAGGAACCTACTTTTCTGTATATGGGTAACAAGTCCCAAATTGATGTGTTAGGAAAGGGTAGTGTTATGTTAGAATTTTCTTCTGACAAGTTTCTTACTCTGAATGATGTTTATTATACTCCTGCGTTGAGCAAAAATTTGATGTCTGGTTATCTGTTAAACCAACATGGCTTTAAGCAAGTGTGTGATTCTGGTAATTTTATCTTATCTAAGGGTGGTGTATTTGTTGGCAAAGGGTATGCCCATGCCGGTATATTCAAGTTGAACTTAGTTTGTAATGACATTGCTGCAATGAATGAAGATATTTCTGCTTATGTCTTGGACTCTTTAGATAATTCTATGTTATGGCATAATTGTTTAGAACATGTTAATTACACTAAGTTGAAGGACATGTCTAACTTGTTCTTGATTCCTTCATTTGATAAGAAGGATGTAAGTTGCAAGACTTGTTTGGTGACAAAGATCATCAGGTTTCCATTTCCTTCTGTTGCTAGAGAATAAAAGTTACTGGACTTAATCCATAGTGATTTATGTGACTTGAGTGATTCTTTGACAATGAATGGTTTTATGTACTTTGCTACCTTCATTGGTGATCATTTCAGGTATTGCCAATTGTACCTTATAAGGTCTAAAGATGAAGTTCTTGACAAGTTCAAGATCTTCAAGGATGAAGTTGAACTTTAGTGTGAGACATTTATCAAATGTCTAAGGACTGACAGAGGTGGAGAATACTACAATCCGATATTCTTCCAAACTTGTGGAATAATTCATCAAGTGACAGCCCCATATACACCACAACAAAACGGTGTGGCTAAAAGGAAAAACCGAGTACTAATTGAGATGGTGAATGCCATGCTATCTAACTCGGGGTTATCCCATGGCTATTAGGGTGAAGCCGTGAAAACAGCTTTTATATCCTAAATAGAGTTCCAACCAAGAAGCAAAAGACTACACCATATGAACTCTGGAATAAAAGGAAACCAAGCTTAAGTCATCTTAAAGTTTGGGGGTGTAGAGCTATTGTTAAAGATCCTGAAATGAAAAGGAACAAACTAGGAGAGAAAGGCATTGAATGTATCTTTCTTGGATATGCTACTAATAGCAAAGCATGTAGATTCAAGGTTATAGAATATAATGTTCACTATTTAGTGAATACAATTATTGAGTCACGTGACGCGGTGTTTGATGAGAATTGTTTCACCACGATTCCTAGGCCACGTGATGTAATTGTGGGTAGCACTAATGAACGTGAAAATGTTCAATATGAACATGGGTCTTGTTCAACTAGTGGTGAAACTTCTCAACCAAGGAGAACTACGAGAGTACGAACCTCTAAAGATCTCGGTTCAGATTTCTTTATGTATCTCGTGGAAGGTAGTAAAGGTATGGAATCAGTTGAAAAATACATTCCATATTGCTACAACATGGACTCTGATCCTGTTAGATTTGAGGAGGTCATGATGTCTCTGGATTTCTTTTTGGAAGGAAGCTATTGATGATGAGATGAACTCAATTATGAGAAATAGAGTCTGGAAATTGGTTGACTTACCTCTTGGATGTGAACCTGTAAGATGTAAGTGGATTTTCAAGAAGAAAATGAAAGCCGATGGTATAGTCGACAAGTTCAAGGCTAGGTTGGTAGTCAAGAGATATTCTCAAACGGAGGATATTGATTACTTCAATACATATGCTCCGGTTGCGAGAACATCTACTATTAGGGTCTTAATTGCCCTTGCTTCTATGCACAATTTGGTGATTCACCAAATGAATGTGAAGACCGCCTTTTTAAATGGCGAGTTGGATGAAGAGGTATACATGGAACAACCCAAAGGATTTATAATACCCGGCCAAGAACACAAGGTTTGTAAGTTAATTAAGTCTTTATATGGACTTAAACAAGCCCCAAACAATGGTATCAAAAGTTTGATAAGATTGTCTTAGACAATGATTTTCACATTAATGATGCAGATAAATGTGTGTACTGCAAGTTTAATGGAAACAAAGCTGTCATTATTTGCCTATATGTCGATGACAGAAAACAAAGAACATCTTGTCCACTAAGTTTTCCATGAAAGATATGGGAGTGGCAGATGTGATTCTTGGAATCAAGATCACAAGGTCTAGTAATGGATTGATTTTGTCTCAATCTCATTACATAGAAAAGGGGTTAAAGAAGTTCAATAGCTATGACTGTAAAGGAGCCTCCACTCCATTTGATCATAGTACTAATATAACACCGGAGAACCTGTCAAACAACTTGAATACTCTAAAGTTATGGGTTGTTTGATGTATGTTATGACTTGTACAAGGCCGGATATTGGCTTTGTTGTTGGAAAGTTGAGTAGGCATACTCATAGTCCAAGTGATGCACATTGGCATGCGATAAAGAGAGTATTTCAATATCTCAAGAAGACCATTAGTTTTGGTCTCAGTTACTTTGAATTTCCTTCAGTACTTGAAGTTACTCTGATGCAAGTTGGATCTCCAATTGTGATCATTCATCCACATCCTGATGAATATTCACTCTTGGTGGAGGTACTATTTCTTGGGGTTTAAAGAAACAAACATGCAGTGCAGATTCTTCCATGGCATATGAGTTTATTGCATTAGCATCAGCATGCAAGGAAGCGGAATGGCTTCGGAATTTGTTTTATGAGTTGCCTTTGTAGCCAAAATCAATGTCTCCAATCTCACTTCACTATGATAGTGAGGCGACATTAGGAAGGGCATAGAACATGGTTTATAATGGTAAGTCAAAGCATGTTGGCTTACGGCACAGTTATGTCAAACAAGTCATTCAAGATGGAGTTATAACTGTGAGTTTTGTGCGCACTCATGAGAATTTGGCAGACCCCTTAACTAAAGGCCTTACTAGGGATCTTGTGGAAAAGATAACAAAAAGGATGGGTTTAAAGTCTATTTAAAGTATTACAAGTGATGGAACCTCAACTCAACGCTTACTAAAACTATCCAGTCTTGAGTTCAATGAGAATCAGTACATTACTTTGTAATAGTAAGCACATCCCATTACATCCCGCAACTAGTACTTGATTTTCATAATGTAAAGTAGGATGAGTTCTTAATACTTAATTAATCTTTTAGTAATGTATGTATGATGGTTTGTCTACTCCTAAGTAGATGTGTATTATTTGAAATTGCTTTGAATAAAGTGTCACATATTTCATATATACTTGCTTTGATATTTATTATGGATATTAATAAAGGTTCATCTATTTTTGAAATTGTGGGAACGAAATGTTATTATAATTTCGAAATCAATTTTTTCGTAGAAATAATGTTATGTTTCAATTTTTCTTACAAATATTGGAACTAAAGAAAATTCATTAATTTTCTCAAATATATATTAAAGAAAAATATAACTTTATATAGTGATTTAATATAATTACTTCATAATTTGTTTGCTATGTTATATATATAATATATAGGTCACACTTTCAACGCGTTTGATAATTACAATTGTCAATTCTTTTTTTAGATAGAAATTTTAGATAATTTTACAAATAATATTAAATTATATAAATAATCTATATAAAAGTTTTTTTTTGTAAGAATCTTGTTTCAAGCTTTGAGTTTATATGAAAGATATTTTGAATAATGGAGTATAAATTTTAGATATTTTTACATTTATTTTTTTTGTAAAAATAAGGATGTTGAATGAAAGATATTTTAAATAAACATAAATTTTATAAAAGTATGAAATAATATATTTAATATAGAGTTAAATGAAAGATATTTTAAATTTTTATGTATATATGATAAAAAATAATCAATTTAGCTTTAGTTCATACATAATTGAAACAAGAAGATAAATAATTGGTGAAAAAATAAATTTTAAATGAGAAGGGTACAATTTTAGTGAGACAATTTATTTTACCGGAACAGAAAAAATATAATCTACACATTTTTAATAAACTAAATCCTTATTATAAGTTTTAAAGGAACTGATGTGATTGGTATATCTAACATATTAATTTCATGTCGACTTAATACAAAATAAAAAAGATGAATCCTCATCTTAAGGGTCCCGATGCACATGCACCCTGTCCTAGGTCTTCAGGAAGAGGTAAATCGCGTAATGTACCTAAGAGGGTTAGAAGACTTGGGTTGCGTGTTTACCACTCCAATACGAAATTCCGTTCCTTTATAATACTCGAACCCACGCCTTGCGAAGAGGCGTGCGCAACTTATTATTACTCAAACTATTATTCAACTAATCTATGGCGAAGGACGACTTGATAGTTTATACAATATGTTTCTCCCAGTGTGACTGTGTGAGTATTATGATACTGTTAACAGTCAATCATATATGTCTAGCCAACCTTATTGGAAATTTCAAGTTGAGCAATTAGTTCAATCAAAGTAGTTGCCTTAATACGACACATATGTCTATTTTCAAAGTCCTACAATCTCTTCTTTTTTCGAATCCGTGATTGATGATATAATTTCCTATTCCATCAAATAGACAAGAATTTCTTCCAAACTCACTCCTACAAACTAAAGAAACAAATCTCCACACTTGTCCAATTCCCAAACACACCTAAGGTTGCCTTTAACACTTTCACATTTTCTTCCTCTTTTGTAACTCTCAAGTTCAACTGCCCCTTTATTAAAAGGAGAGGACTAGTAAATTTCAAGCAACACATTCACATATCACAACCCTTTTTGCAAAATTTGGTTGTTCTTGTAAAACTACATGCCATCTAAGCTTGTTTTTTTCCTCTTCCCCTGTTCTCAGGCATACCTTAGTCCTTATAGTCTTCTACCATCTAGGCAAAGTTTTTCGGGTGGTCTCGGGTAATACCTTAACCACGCCTGAATCCGCTCTGATTTGGATACTTGTTTTTTACTTTTATTTATTTGAGATATAGTTGTAATGGATTGGTATTCATGGCTATTAAAAACAGGGCTTGAGCAATCTGTTGTATATAAGTATGCAATTATCTTCAACCAAAATGAGCTAGAAGAAGATGATTTGGTTTACTTCAACCATGAAATGCTTCTAAGCATGGGGATTTCCATTGCCAAACATAGGCTGGAGATACTCAAGATGATTAAGGAGAAAGATAACAACAACATGCATCATCCCATATGGTGGCTGATTCTTGCAGTGAAGCAAACAAAGAGGTATGTTTCTAAACAAGTTCAAGAACTTGTCCGAAACAAGAAAGATTCTTCTCTTGCTATTGTCCCAAAACAGAGTCTTCAAATCCATAGTGCAAGATGGAAAGCAGCCATGTTGAAGAGGAACAGGAATTATATAATAGATAAGCAAGAAAATGTACCACCTACCATAGTTTCATATGGAAGCTCTCCAGTTGTTCAAAGTCAGAAAGTCTTGATGCTTACTAATGGAAGCCCATTAGTTGAACATCACCATTCTTGGAATACAGAAGTTGCAAGCTATCCAATGGTGTATGATGAGAAGGGGGGGATGGTGGATGATGATGATGATGTTGAACATTGGGAAACTGATGTTGTTCCTGTTGGAGATATCAGATGGGATGCAATGTTTCAAGATTTGAAACCAACATAAATACATCATGAATTTATGATTTTGAGTATCCTTGATTTATATGAAGAATTAGGTAGTTTGTAAATTGAATAATCTCGAGTGCGCTCTGGATATACCTCAGACTCGAAAGAAAGTGTTGGTAGGGTGAATCAATCTCGTGAACTTGCGGCGACAAGCTCACCTGCTCCACCAACCTGCCACCTTTGCCAATGATGTGAGTTTAGTATGAACACATGTTCAGTTTTGATTCTATGTATACCCCTTATACTAATATAATTTGTTGTTGTACATGGAGATCTGTTTTTCTTAATTCTAATGGTCAGATAATGATGTTTTCTTTGTTACAAGAGTTGCTTGTAAGATTTGCATTACTGCTCATGAATCTCATGCATGGTTTTTATGTTATGCATACATCTTATTACTGTGAACAATACAAATATACTACTGAATTGGAGACAATGAAGTATCTAGATTAAAACTAAAGACAGTGTATGTATTGTACATGAAAGAAGCTCTATGATGGCCAATCTCAAATTGATCTATCCTCCAACCAAAGAATCTAAGTTAATATGCACAGTTACAAATGCTTGATATCCCAAAAAATTTTGTAGCTTGTGCTGCTGTGCACATGAAAATGTAGGACTAAGCTATGGTTTTTGCCATCTAATAGATCTTCGTTATGTGCCACATTAAGGATTCTGATTGCCTGCATTATCGGCAGATTGAGTGTGTTTCATATGGCGCTTTTCTCTTGCATAAAGCACCCAACATATCAAAGAGATTGCTACTGCAGTTGATATCACCACTAAACATATATACACCCATTCGCTATATTTCAGCAACTCTGGGCAATTATTTTTATGTATTTCATTGCATGTGTCGCGAACAAATCGACAGTCTGCCAAGTTTGCCAGGAATGGACTGAAGTGGTATAAGCCGTAGGTAATGTTAATTAACTTTGACATTTGGTCATACATCCCTGGCTTCAGACGCCCCACTGTAATGCAGTTGTCTTCTGAAACTTGACACACATAATTCTTCCAAACCTGAATTAATCGCGATCAATGCAAATGTTAAGTGAACTTTTTTGCATAACATCAATCTGATTATTCAAGAACATAGATTCTAGATTAAGACATACTCTAATCAATGCCTAAAACTGATCATACCTGTGATGCATTAGTAAGATCTTGCTCTCCCGGTCCACATTTTCTGTCTGTTCTATCTAGGTTGAATGGACTACATAGGATAGGCACCAGAGGTCCTGATTGGTTGTAATAAATAATTGGAACGAAAGAAGGGGGGTCAATATTTGTCACAGTTGTGATGATCAGATTAACCGATTGAACTAGTATGAAAACAACATCTTTGCTCTTCTTCAGCGATTCTTGAGCTGCCTTAGCGTCTACACAAGGGAGAAGATCATCCAAAGCTGTATGGGATGTAGGATTCTCTACCCATTGGTTCATTGCTAAACATGTATCTGCTGCCACACTAAAACACGATGCAATGATAGTTAAACATGTATCTGCTGCCACACTAAATGTTACTTTAATAACAGGTGTAGCAACTTACTTATGGAGAATGAAAAATACGCCAGACAATACAAATGTTGCAGCAACCAGAATCCATGCTATGATAGTTAGGCTGCAATCGGTTCGAAACACATCATAATCATCATATGAACTGAAGCAGAAGTAGTTGTAATTGTGCTAGTGAAGAGAAAAATTATATTATGTAAGTAAACTCACATGAAAACAAGAACTCGGAGACTGAAGATAGACAACACTGCAAAAAGGGTCACATTTAGGGGTACAAAATCAGCCTAAGCTTTTTGGAATCTTGATATTACCCAGAGGCTCATGAACTTACAGAAGCCAAGAAGAGTCACAATAAGCATTACCACAGTCGCAATGATCAACAAGTGCCTCCTGTTCGCAGAGCACAACAATAAGCACAGAAACAAAATCAGAGCTACTAATTAGAAGTTCTTATCAACACATACTCACAGTACAGAATCTAGAACTCTTTGAATGTCATCTTTGTTTTTCTTAGTTTCCGCTTCCAGGGTATTGGCAGAGGAGTCGATCGATCTAACGACATGGTCAATCTCCTCTTGCAAGTCTTGAGGCAGGGAAATGTGATCAATTTCAACATGCTTAGCAGCACTTAGATAAGGTGTTACATTTCTGAGATTACTCACTGTATAATCTGATTGATGAACAACATAATCTAGTGTGTCTGTTGTTCTATTATGAAACTTCCGCTGTCCAATGTAAAGAAGAACACAACCAACACTGATCCACAAACAAACGATACAAAACATATTAGAACTCACGAAACAAAGCAACATGGAGGGAACGAGTGAAAGGATCATAAGGCTTACATGGCGACAACAGTACATAAAATGAGCATGATGAGAGAACATATATACACAGCTCTAGAATAGCCACAACATCCATGGCGACAGCAGCAAATATAAAGGCAACTTAGCAGCAAGAAAACTCCGATCACCAGAAGCCAGATTGCTGCAGTAATTACAAGTGGAGCAGCAGTATATGCCACAGACTGCATAGGAAAAAGCACCTTCACATTAGATTAAGATATACTTCACATGTCCATTGAAAACACACAAACACAAAGAATGTTTCTTCTCCTCATAAGTTGAAAAACCTAAGATTTATTTCAGTCACATACAAGAGCTGTATACACATAATAAACATAGAGTGAAATCCAGAAAACATACGTGAAACGAAAAGGAAAAGTGAAGGGATGCAAGGAGAAATGCACTCACAGAAAGGTAGTGTTTATTGCTGATATTCCATCCACCATTATAGTACCTCAAATCATCAAGTGGATCTTTACGGTATGTTCTATTAGCAGCTAAAGTCAGTGATGAATTTTTCCCTTTGTTTTCGTCCAACAAAAATCTCTTATTACCATGTCCTTGGGAAATTGAGCTGAATCTTATTTCAGCTGCTGCAAGAGAATCCAAAAAAACGTAAGCTGATCATTTCTGAACACTTAAGGACCATAGCTTAGTCCAAGGAGCCAAATACATGATGGTGTTAGCCATCGAAGGAACTAAGGGAGCAAGAAGGGGCAATCACCCATTATTCTAAACATATTTTTTTCGATTTCAAACTTTTATATTTTCCTTCGTCAGTATAATATTAGTTCTTTCGTCTCTCCTACATAAAATTTATGGTTCCGTAACTGCATTGAGTTAGCTATGCTCAAGGCTAATTGGGGACTATTTCATCCCAATTTAAGTGCCTCCGACGCTACTCAACCACTAAAATTGGTATGAAACCTGGAGATAAGCTATCAAACCACCAGGCTTCTTGATTGCTAATCTATGTATGCATGCATGTTCTGCCACACAAAAATCTATCCCGTCATCTTCTGCTTTCGTTTTCATCGAATTTTTTTAATCTTCTCCTGAAATCTCTAATAAACAGAGGAAAACAGAAAGAAGAAAAACAGTCGTTTAGATCACTGGATAAACATACCTAAAACTCTGTGGGAAAATACATTGTGATCTAACACAGAATCTGAATGAATTAGAGACACAGAAAACAACATTGGTAGAAGTAGAAACAATGAAGATGGTGGTCTATGATTAAAAATGGTGGTCATTTCTCTTCTCTGAATCTCACTTTCTTGAATACATTTCTTGATGATCTCAAATTTTGGTAGTTAGAACGGCAAAATGAGTGATGTTCAATGTGATGAGGAAAAATAGTTACCACTTTTTTTGGGTCTTGACTCTACAATTTAGACATGCAAAAATGTTACTCCTACTATTTCGTGTCTGATAATCGACTATCAAGTTGGCAGAGGTTTTTGGTTTAGATATATGGATGCATTTATAGTGAAACAACATAGTTGTCCCAAAATTGTTGTCCAAAATACGATTATTTGGTTGGTAATAGATTATGGTTTACGTAATAATCACAAAGAAAAATAAGGATGAATATGTTATATATGCATGTTTTGAATTGGACATTCTTGATTCCTTGAAACACATACTATTACCTATATTTTATCTAGGAGATTTGACTTAATAGCTAAATTACTTTTAACTTTGTTATAAATTTGTTATTTGAAATTATTTAGCTTAATTCAACATATAATATTTTACAAGTATAATGTAGGATTAATAATTTATCTTTATAAATGTAAAGTGCGTGACAATTAGAAAAATATTTGTGTACTCAGAAACACCCTTTTAAGATGAGTTGCTATATGCACATCCTAATAGTGCCAAAGATGGTTATAAGTTATAACTTATAAGTGAATGTAATGTTTTACCTTCACTCCCCCTCCTCTTTTTCCTTATATAAATAATTTGATAAGTTAATAATTTTCACATGTTTGATAATACAGTTTATCAACATATTACTTAATCGATTACGACAAATTAAATCAAATTTTACCTGGGTTTAGCTGTAGTTGGGTTGGTATCATATGAGGGCGAAAGAGTTCAAGAATCCATTATTTTTATAAGAGCGAAAATAATTTTCTTTGTCTTTTATTCCGTATTAAATTGTAAGGTGAATCTCGAAAAATATAAAAATTTCCCTCTAAGTTATACATAAGACTTTTATCGAATATAATTTCCGGAGAATTTATATACATTTATGAGATAAAGTATGAAATTAGCCCCCTTCCCCCATAGAAAATGTTGAAGTATACTATAATATTTGAGTGGGGCATATATTTGACCTCATGAACATAATCGAATGGTAAGCCTTATGGTGATTTGGCAAGAAATCATCCAATAACGCATGCTCGACTTTCACATAAAGTAGATTTTTATTAAAATTTCATAGGGTAGATTCTACATTAATGTCATGTTAACAATCTATCACAAATAATACATCCTTCAAATCACATTCCGTCCATCATAAGGCCAATAGTATAATTAGTGAAGTACTTCATGTTGTCTCTCAAGGGAAGAGTGGTGATCTGTTATAAACACCAACACAGTAGCCAATAGTAGGGATGTTTTCGGTTGGCTGCAAAAGAAACGAACCGAATCGAAATTTTACCGACTTGGTTGAAAAAAAATCACACCGAACCGAAGACGGCGCGACAAAATTCAAAGCCGACAAAAATTTCGGTTTTATGTTTTAGTATATTGTTTAAAATAGTGTTTTTCTGATGAGTGAATTGACTATTTTGCCCCTATTTATAAGTGTGGTGTTTCATGAAGTTTAATCCAGGGTTAAAGTAGTCATTTCATTTCTTAAAACGGGCAACACTACGTGCACAGCCAAACAATGTTAGTTTTCACTGTGAAATAACTATTTTGCCTCTCTGTCAAGTTCCTCAATCACTACCTTTACAAATAGGGGGTATAATTATAAATTCACTCCCGACAAGCACTATTTAGATATGCGTATAACAGATCAGCTTAAAACACTATTTGTGTCATTGTGTGTATAGTGGTTCTCGGAAGGGTGCGTATATATAGTAGTGCGTGTGGCTAGCTCGCTGAAATGAGAAAGTAGCACACGTTGTTTGAGTTAATCGCCTAAACCATAAATACAAAACCCATCAAATACTGCTTTCGGGTCACTAAACCCGCAAAACCCTCTCTTCATATCGTGAGAACTGAGAAACCATCATATTTGCAATTTCTCTTCTACAAAATACACATTCATTAAAGGTATGCCATCTAATTAACCAATACAACTATTTTCAATTTTATTGCTTGATCGGTTTTTGTAGTAATTTTTAAGATCCCAATCGAATAATAAGTCAAATGCTGATGCTTAGATGCATTTAGATTATGTTAGATTTGGGGCTACTTTAAGTGGCACAATTTTTCGAATGATTTATATGCATGATTTTACTGATTTTGGAGAACAATTTGTTCTGTAGTATTAAGTTTATTGGTAATAACTGATCAACCAAGTTGATTGCAAGAAAATTCTATTTGGGTTATGTGAACTCTAGATATTGATTTGTATCTGCAACATTGTAGAAGTACAGAGTAATTGTAGTATTCCCTCAGTTTTAATCTAATCGTGATGTTTTCATTTAACAAAGAATATTAAGAAAATTAAAAAAAATAGCTGCTTACTTGTGTTATAATGTTGTTTTAAAGCAAAATATTTGAATAAGATTAATTTATGGTCAAAGTTGAGTACTTTTTAGTAAGTGGACAAAGACTGTATTTTTATGTTCTCGGGCAGGAAAGACATGGATTAGGGTGTCGATTACTCTACTATGTTCTTTACCAACAAAATTTTAGTTGTTGAGTGTCTGAGGAGACTCTACCAAGAAACACCAGCGATGGTGGAGTCATGATGTGCAGTGTATGAATGAGTGGAAGGCACTCTTTCTCATAGCACCCTGAAATGCCATATCATCTAATTTATGTGGTGGAGTCGCAGACTTCGAGTAGGTGCATGATTTTCTTTCTTTCTGGTGAATGTTGGCAGGAAGGTTTTGTTGAACACCTTTTTTCCCCTTCTTTTTTACTAAGATGTAACCGTGATATACCTTGTTCACGAGCAGCTTTTCTCCCCCTTCTTTTCGACTAAGATGTGACTATAATACCTCACCTCTTCATATAAACATATATAAGTTTATTTTAGAATGGCAAGAATATATCAATGGCCTTGTAGTCAAATATCATTCTCAAGGGTATAATTCAATTGTTGGCTTCTCTTTGGGGGAACTATTGAATTATAGTACTGATGTGGCATACCTATCTTTATGGTCTCTATGATGTCCTCTCTCTCTCTCTTAAAAACTAACTATGCTGGTTACTCTTCCAGGGTTTTGATGACTAATGCTGCTGCGAATGGCAGCCTTCGCTCGGCTTTCTCCTATTGTGTTAATCAAGTTCGTAGTTACGACTATCATCACTATCTTTGCCTTCTCGAACTTCCTCCAGACATGAGGAGAGCTGCATTTGCTCTACGAGCATTCAACGTGGAGACAGCCAGAGCTATGGATGTTGCTTCTGATCCTAAAATTGGTCTGATGCGCCTTTTATGGTGGCAAGAAGCAATTGACAAGATATTTTCCAACAAGTTAATAGAGCATCCAGTGGCTCAGGCTCTTACATCTGTGCTCTCTGAACACAAAATGAGCAAGAGCTGGCTTAAAAGATCTGTAGAAGCTCGGATTAATGATGCCAGAAGAGATGTGACATATGTACCAGAAACTATGGAGGATTTGGAAAGATACGCTGAGGAAACTGCATCGACCATATTGTACACCACACTTCAAGCAGGTGGAATTCGGTCCACCGCAGCAGATCATGCTGCATCACATATTGGTAAAGCTAGTGGGCTTCTCCTCTTGCTTAAGGCTTTGCCTTACCATGTTAGCCGAAATCGTCACCCTTCCTACATACCTACCAAAGTGGCAGAAAAATCAGGATTATTGGTAAAGTTAGGTGGTAGATCCGAGATCCACATAGATTCTCGAGAGCACCTCTGCAATGCTGTTTTTGAAATGGCTTCCGTAGCTAATGCACACCTACAGAAAGCTCGAAATTTGGCAGCAACTGTGCCTTCTGAGGCTAATCCAGTGCTCCTTCCAGCTGTGCCGGCCCAGGTTATTCTGGACTCTCTAAATCGGGTGCAGTTTGACGTGTTCGATTCGCGGCTGAGTCGGGGAGTTCTGGGCATTCCTCCTTTGTGGTTCCAGTTGAAGTTAAAGTGGCATTCATGGAGGGGAGTCTACTAAAGCTTGCGGTTACCACTATTTTCGTTATGGCGTTTAAAGTTTGCAGTTCTGTGGAGGAGACCACACTACATTGTTATTGACACCCAACAATGCAATAAAACCAAATGCTTATTTCAAGGCTTTGACGCAGCGAAGATGTGAAATAAGTTGGCAAAAGGAAAACACATATTTGACGTCTAAAACTACTCCTAAAACATTCGATTCAAGTTTTGATTATGCTGCTTATTGTTTTTTTAGCATGTTACACAGTAAGAGGTATACTTAGACACAACTTCTTCATGACTTGTAATATTTACCTTTTAGGTTGGACAAATATATTTTAATTAGAATTTATATATATTCATTCATTTGTAAAAGTATGTATCCATAAATAGTTGAAGGAAGGTGAAGCTGAATAAAATTGAACTACACAGAATACCAAATACATAATAATGATTATTGGAAGTTGAACTTTATAAGTAATACATAATCGAAACTTAAATTTCTGGATCATTTGAGGTTGGGAAAAATCTATGACAATTATAAACTGAGCAAAATGCTTGCAAACTCATCAACAACAAGAGTACAACACATGCCAGAAATGTCAGCAATTGCCATGACCCGAAAACATACTTTTTCATGAAGTTCTTCAGCTTAACCTTCCATCTCTGGTTGTAGTAATTGTTCACATCTTCAATCATTTTATCTAACCTCTTCGACTTGGTCAATCTCACTGACCTACTCATCCCGTTCCAAAGTTTCACCACATCTTCGTCGGTTTTCATTCGGTTGACAATAATCCCTTTCTCTCTTAGAATCCTTGCATCTTCTTCAGTATCGATAATACCATTCATTAATTCAGTGAAGCGGGTAAACATCACGGGACCTGTTGCGTGGCACTGCTCATACGCAACCAAATTCCTCATAATGGTCTCTGAATTCTCGTCTAGATAAACCACGGGGAGATACATTGTTCTAGTATTAACATCAAAGTTGACTGCAGAGATTCCGCCCTGATGCACTGGGGCAAAGTTAACATAAGCTTCAGACAACTGACTCACTGACGGAATCTCAATTTCCTCAACTAGTGGAGCATTGTCGTCACCTTCACCTTCACCGTCCAATTTCTCCTCATCATCCGACTCGAAAGCAGATCTTACAGGCTCCGCGAAATACTTGAGGCCCGGAATACTGGACATGATTTTCCAGGGCAGTTTTGTTATGAATACAACACCCCTGGAAGTCACTATCTTCTTGACAACCCTAACAGGACCATGATTTAATCTTTTCAGAATTATCCAGGACTCACCAAGACACATCCTGAAATACCCTGGATTTTTTTCACCCTGATCTTCTTCTTCTTCCACCACATCATTCCTCCGGGACTCTTTGCTTTCTTCACGAATTATTCCTTTCCCAGGACGAGTCGTTGGTCTTGGCAACACCAAACGGTACAAAAATCCTAATATATGTGTACTGGTAATAGCCTGATTCTCTGGTAACTTACCAATATCCCTGAATGGAGAAAGTTGTTCCAAAAAGGTTGTCAAGATCATATAGAGCTCATCATCTGCTACCTCGACAGACCCAAATTTAATTTCCAGCATTTTCCTTAAAACAAACAGTGGAATTTGGTTTTCAAGCTTCATAATATCTCTAGTAATAGTGTTCTTTTCCAGCTTTCCTCTGACAATATCTCTAATCAGCGTATTTGATGGTTCATTCAGTGTCCTCCCATCTTTGGGAGGAGATGATACAGAGATATGTAGAAACTCGAGCAAGAAACAGGCGTCCACGACCATGATCCAAGCTAGAACTTCGCCACTCATAGTAAGGTACTTGTGGTAGCTAGCTCGAACCCTGGATTCGAACTCATCATTCATCTTCTGGACAACATCTTCAATTTTGATGTTGTTGGAGAGGTGAACTTGCCGCATCCTTTTGGTTGCTGCAAGTTTGTACCTCTCCATCTCGTACATATCCTGACGGAAGCAGTGGTAAGGGCCAATCGGAACCTGTTGGGGTAGGTAGGACTCCGGGTCACTAGCCATCAGGGCTTTTGGGACAGTGTAAATACAAACAGGAGTTTGATCAAATTCGTCAAGCTCATGTTCCAGAGTCTCCCGAATGGTCATAACCCATTGAGTTTCATTGAATCGAGGATTGTTGGATTGCATGCTAAACGTCTTCTTCATTAGAACGAAGTGACGGATCTTGAAATAATATTTCTGAATGTTATAAGTAAGGAATGATAATGGAGCAAGAAACTATGTTGAAAAATTGTTGAAGATGCAATGGAATATTTGTAGCTGGTGTATGTGTGGAGTGTGGACAAAGATTTTGGGACAATATTAATTGATTATTAGTAATTACAATATTAGTTTATGGAGTATATTAGTGAGCAACTTGTGTTGTTATTCACATGGAAAGTGAGTTTAACTATTTAATGATTGTCAAGTTGCAATAATCTATCACATGGGCGGTATTATACGAGTATAAATAAAAAGTGTTCAACATTTTTCTTCATCTTGATTCTTGTAAGACAAAAAGGCTTCCAATGTACGACTTCGATTAACAGTCTTCCAAAATAATGAAAATTTATGTTTCACGTGCCTTACAAATATTTAAGTATGTGTATGTAATGTACCTACTACTTGAGATAATATATAGAATTAATGATAGCAATTAAATTGGAAGATAATATATATACTTCATCCGTCCCTTTAATTTAAGAATTTTTTTTCTCTTAGATTCTGTATAAAATACTAATAAAACTTGAGAAAGAGACATGAGGGTATTATTTATTTATTATATATGTACCTCAATACCCCATTTACAATTAGAAAAGGTTTTAGTATTTGAATTTTGATCGTGATGAATGTAAATATTACCCAAATAAATTTAAAATTGCAGTTGGGTTCCACCATTTGATTAAGTTGGGGATTATTTTAACGACATGCCTAACTCCGCAATTATCACACTTGTTTACGCTTTCCGTCCTAGATATAGGGTTGATTTTAAATAATTTTAAGAGTTATAAAATATTTACTAATAATATATCTTAATTAATCTATTTTAATATTGGTATAACAGTTTTGTTTCAAATAATAAAAATTATGTATCAATCAACATTACAAATTATGCTAACTTGGATCGTCGAAAAACTAACCCTAATAAGGATCGTCTTTGTAGGATGGAGGTAGACCAATAGTATAACTCGTTAGCAGTTATATACAATTCGAGTATTATTGAGTATATATTGGTGTGGTTCATCGCTTCGGTGCTAAAACCATCAATAACACCCACAACGAAATTTTGGCATCATCTTTAGTATCGTTAAAACCATTCATTAACTCTATGTAACGAGCCAATAACACCGGTCACTTGCATTGCACGCCTCATATGCGACGATGTTTCTCAAAACTACCCCGGTATTCTGATCTAGATTAATCGAAGAGAGGTATAAAGTTCTCGAGCTTTCATCAAACCTGATACCGAAGATGCCTCCATTTGTAAGATAACCATTAATGAAATATAAATCGTTTTGATATTTTGTTAGTTAATAACAAATGGAATATACGAATTAAAAAAGATCGTGGCTATGGAATAAACTCTTCATAAAGAATTTTGTCTTGCAGTATAAAACTCATTACCTTACACTTTTGAAATGAAATTTACAAATAACAAATGGAATAATGATTATTTTTTGAAATTCTTCATTAACTATAAGTAATAATTGTGTTATTTTTTGGCAATAAATATTTTTAAAGATAATCAATACTTGAATCATATGTATATCTTTATGTTTTTGTTAATAACGCTTTGTTACGCTTGTCATAATTATAGAGTGAACAAAAATTTATAACAAGAAAAACGAAATTATCTAACAAATAACCCCTTAACAACTAAAGGGTATCATTTCCTAAAACTATGAAATTCTAAACATCATTGTCTATATGTTTTATATAGCATATGAAAATAAATAGTCAAAATTTCTCTTTTACGAAAGTTGAATCTTTGCTGATTATTATCATCGTCAAAATCAGTTGGGCCAATTTTAGATATAGTTGTTTCAAATTTTGATTTTTTGTTGGCCGGTGTATTTTCTTTTTAGTATGCCATTTATTTGGTAGCAATATTATAGTTGGAATCTTTGTCGTAGTTATAAAAATGTACCTACCAATTTTTTATTTGGTTGCATTATTTTATTGAATTTTAATTATGACTACTTATTATAGCTTAATAGTTTTATGGCTTATTTTCATTTTGGATTCTGAACTATCACGTAAATTTTAAATTGTACCCTGATACTATCATAAGCCTCAAATTGCCTCTTATACTACGTTTTGTCTCATTTTGCCCCCTCAAATGCCAATTTTAGACTGAATTTCGTTTTAAAAAAAGGGCAAATAACTAATGATGATACCAGGGTCCAATTTGAAATTTACGTGATAGTTTAGGGTCTAAATGAAAATTAGCCTGAGATTTATTTTTAATTAAATAAGTTTTGTTATTTGTGAATTGTGTTCAAAAGTTTAATATATGTGCTATTTCGATTTTGCCCTTATTTTAAAACGAAATTACATCATATTTGGCATTTTAGGGGGTAAAATGAGAGAAACCATAGTATAGGGTCCAATATGAGGCTTATGATAGTATTAAGGTTCAATTTGAAATTTTCATCATAGTTCAGGGTCCAAAATAAAAATAGTTTTCTTATGATATTTAATCATAATTCATTTATTTTTAAATTATTTAAAAGTAACGATGTCATAAACTAATGAGCTAAAGTAGGCCTACTTTTCCTTATTCTTAATGTGTCATTTATAACTTTTACAACATGCCATTACTTTTTCTTGAATGTATCCGTGTCAAGAGAAATTGGGTTAAATAGCATTTTTGAGAAAAAAAATTAACTTGGAGCACCTTTTTACAATTTTTAGCAAAATGACACAAAAGGAGAATGAATTGACAAAAATATCCCCTTATAAACTTAGAGTTTTTTTTTTCGATTTTTTCCTGGTTTTTTTTTTCAAAATCTTTTCAACTTTTTTCGATTTCTTTTTTTCGATTTTTTTTCTTTTTCTTTTCATTTTTTTTTTCGATTCTTCTTTTTCTTTTTGATTTCTTTTTTTCGATCGATTTTTTGGATTTTTTCTTTTTTCGATTTTTCGATTTCTTTTCGATTTATTCGATTTCTTTTTTCGATTTTTTTATATTTTTCTTTTTCTTTTCGATTTCTTTTTTTTCAGTTTTTTTTTTCGAAAAAAGAAAATCGAAAAAATCGAAAAGAAATTCAAAAATCGAAAAAATCGAAAAAGAAAAAGAAAAAGAAAAAAAAAGAAATCGAAAAAAGAAATCGAAAAGAGAAAGAAATAAAATCGACAAAAACTTGAAAAGATTTTGAAAAAAAAAATTAAAAGAAAAACGAAAAAAATCAAAAAGAAATTGAAAAAAAAAACGAGGAAAAAATCGAAAAAAAAACTGAAAAAAACTCTAAGTTTATAAGGGGGTATTTTTGTCAATTCATCCCCTTTTGTGCCATTTTGCTAACAATTATAAAAAGACGCTCCAAGTTAATTTTTTATCTCAAAAGTACTATCTAACCCAATTTCTCTCCGTTTCAACTCCCCCTTATTAATAGTAGTTTTCAATTTTAAAATTATTCGACGTCATTACTTTTTCTTAAATGTATCATTTTCGAATCCCGTTATTATTAGTTTCCAGTTTGACAAATATTTTGACGCCCTGTTGTTTTCCTGTATCATTTTAACTTGCTCTTATTACTAATTTTTAGTGTAACAATTATTTCAGTTTAACTTCCTCTTACGATTCATGTCCATAATTTTTAAAATTATTATAGATGAAAGAAATTAGTGGAAATCAGAGAGAATATATTTTATTATTGTTTGGTACCATAATTATAAATTTTCTTTCTTTTATTGTTCATCCATTTTTGTTAAAAGAATATGTTATTTAATTGCTCAAATTAATAGACAATTACCAAATTAGGACATCAGAATATATGGAGAAACTTGAAACTCGATGTTTCATCTCTATAAAACGGTGTTGGTGATTATTTATGTTCTTAATCGATTACACACAAATCATATTAAGATGTCTACTACATTATGGCTTTTGTGTTTCATGGTAATAGTGGTTATCACCACTCAATCAATTGCTGAACAAAATAATGATAATATAGAATTCATGAGTGAAATTGATCTTCAAGATGCGAATTTGGATGGAGATGAGCAATCAATTTCAATTGACCACGGCCACCATCACAAACATAAGCGCCACAATTGCCGTCGCCATAAGCATGCGAAGGCACCTGGTCAAGCACCATACACAGATGAACTAAATGATTTATCAAATGATGTCCAGGATGTGAATTTGGATGGCGATGAGCAATCAATTTCAGTCGACCGTCATCACAAACATAAGCACCACCATTGCCGCCGCCATAAACATGCAAATGCACCTGGTCAAGCACCATACACAGATGAACTTAAGGATTTATCAAATGATGTCCAAGATATGAATTTAGATGAAAATGAGCAACCCATTTCAGTCGACCGCCATCACAAACATAAGCGTCACCGCCGACGCCATCACCATAAGCATGCGAATGCACCTGGTCATGCACCATACACAAATGCACTAGATAATTTATCAAATGATGTCCAAGATTTGAATTTGGAAGGAGATGAGCAATCAATTTAAAGTCGATTCTACATGATGTATGTTGAATTCTCAAATTCATAAGTTATATGTAATAACTTTATGTAACAAATATCAATCACAAAATAGTAGGGGAAAGTAGTCCCCGACAACTTATTTTCATAATATGCATATCCTTTGTTTTAATAAAAATGAATAAATTAATACAATTTGTTGTTCTAAAGTTAATGTTGACCTTTCATCTAACATGATGTAAATATACATTTTTTTTGTGAGAATACTGTTATGTGGTAATTGTTCGCAATTAAAACAATTAGTGGACTGTAAAATTGTCTTCACACAAAACAAAAAAACATATCGTTTATCCACACTTTTATAGAAGTTACTAGCAAATAAGTATTACTTGCGTTGTTGTTAAAAATATGTTATAAACTAATTCAAGTTAAAAATTATCAATTGTCTATGCAGTTATCTCATTCTCCTATATAAGTAACACAATAGCATAGCAAAAACATAAAAATATTTTTCATTTTGAAATTAATTTACAACTATATGTAAATAATTTCATAATGATTGCAACTAACTTAAAAGTTTAAGAATGTATTCATATCAATATTTTGATGACCCACTTATATCGATAGTACGAGTAGATATATGTGACTTAATTGCATAAAGTATTATATTAATGAAAATGACACCAAAGATCACTCATTTTTTTATGAAGTATTATAAAATGCACTTGTTTTAGTCATGCAACACCCACAAAAACATATTTTATAAGTTCACTTAAAATATAAATATTAATAAAATATTTTTGTTGAAGTGATTATACTTCTAAATCTTATTTTTTATGATTAATATTTATTGTTCTTCACCATTTGAAGAGATAAAAATGTCTATTAACAAAATTTATTATTAACACCCATGATTTGATAAGGTATTTGTTTGCTCACATTATTTTTAATAACCATTATTATTTGTTATTAGTGTCATCTATTAAACCTTGATATTACATTCAGTAACATCATATACAACAAAATAATTTTTTTATATTTCTTCAATCGTGATTTCCAAAGTGAACTTTCATACATGTGTTATTATTTTTATAGCATTTTCTTAAAGTTTAATGACTTACATTATTTCATCATTTTATGAATTTCCTCCATTATAATTATAACTCATAACTAAAATATGTAGAACAAAATTTAAATTTACTAATTATATTTTTGTATACAAGGTATAATAATTGTACAATAATTGAGAAATGTAATACAAGAAATAAATGTAATTCACATATACTTAGGTATTCTACTCGAAGATAACTATGTTATGGGTGACAATTTTAAGGTGTTAAAAATAAAGAAAATAGAAGTAAGGTCGACATAATTAAAATTATAAATAGTCAACAAAAATAGTAAGAGATAATTTCATGAGATTGTATGGCATATTCAGTGGCAACTAGTGTATATAAGGTTTTAAAAAGATATCAAAATCATATAATGTTATTGTGGCATCTTTTACTATTCTTAATGGTTAAATATTTAAAGTGATCGATTTTATTATACATTGAATGCGCAGATTTGTGAAATCCATATCTACATGTATCTATGAATTTTCTCCTCCATGTAAAAATAGAGGTACGTATGATCGTTAGTATGACGATTTCGCACTTTTAGAAATCTATAACTTTCAAGATCAATTACTTTATTACTACTCAAAAGACTAATGTAATTAAAAAATATTTAGTGATGAGTATGTATAATTGAAAAATGTATTGATTTCTTTCTTCTATTGTTCATCCATTTTTGTTAAGAGAATATGTTATTTAATTTCTCAAATTTATGGACAATAACCAAATTAGGACACCAGAATATTTGGAGAGACTTGAAACTCGATATTTCATCTCTATAAATTGATGTTTGTGATTATTTGTGTTCTTCATCGATTACACACAAATCATATTAAGATGTCTACTACATTATGGCTTTTGTCTTTCATGGTAATAGTGGTTATCACCACCCAATCAATTGCTGAACAAAATAATGATAACATAGAATTCATGAGTGGAATTGATCTTCAAGATGCGAATTTGGATGGAGATGAGCAATCAATTTCAATTGACCACGACCACCATCACAAACATAAGCGCCACAATTGCCGTCGCCATAAGCATGCGAAGGCACCTAGTCAAGCATCATACACAGATGAACTAAATGATTTATCAAATGATGTCCAGGATGTGAATTTGGATGGCGATGAGCAATCAATTTCAGTCGACCGTCATCACAAACATAAGCACCACCATTGCCGCCGCCATAAGCATGCAAATGCACCTGGTCAAGCACCATACACAGATGAACTTAAGGATTTATCAAATGATGTCCAAGATGTGAATTTAGATGAAAATGAGCAACCCATTTCAGTCGACCGCCATCACAAACATAAGCGTCACCGCCGACGCCATCACCATAAGCATGCGAAGGCACCTGGTCAGGCACCATACACAAATGCACTAGATAATTTATCAAATGATGTCCAAGATGTGAATTTGGAAGGAGATGAGCAATCAATTTAAAGTCGATTCTACATGATGTATGTTGAATTCTCAAATTCATAAGTTATATGTAATAACTTTATGTAACAAATATCAATCACAAAATAGTAGGGGAAAGTAGTCCCCGACAACTTATTTTCATAATATGCATATCCTTTGTTTTAATAAAAATGAATAAATTAATACAATTTGTTGTTCAAAAGTTGATATTGACCTTTCATCTAACATGTAAATATACCTTTTTTGTAATAATTCGCCTTAAATTATTTAATTAAGTTATAATAATTTGAAATATGTAAAATTTAATTTAGGTTCGATCATTTAGAACTCGTTAAAAATTGTTCGGAGCTCGTATTCGATTCGATAAACGTTTGGACCAGCCTTAAAGAGCCAGCCCAAACTAATGGACCAGCCCGCATCAGCTGGCCCAAGTCCAGCGCCTATAAAACCCAGCAGCTAGCCAAACCCTTCTCATTCCTCACGTTTTATTTTCTGCCGTGCCGCTTCCAGCAGCTCACCTTCGAGCAAATATTTCACAGCCTCCCAGCTCGATTTTAGTCCCGATTTTTGTACAAACTCCATCTTTACATATCACTCTCGTTATTCGGGGCAAAAACGAGGTAAGTACTTCCTTCTACGGTCAAAATTTCCGACTGTTTTGGAGGCTGTTCGAGAAGATTTTTCTGTCCGATTTTGACAGCTTTAAGTCGCGATTTCTCCCTCGTCCGAGCTCGGAATTGTGCCGTTCTTGACTCGATTTGCATCTAGGAAAATCTCTCTTGAAGTCTAGCACGATATCCAGGTAAGAATATCACTCCTCCTTGTCGAATGTTGGCTGTTTTGTACACTGGTCGGACACCTTCGAATGACCTTTATCCACCCTACTTCAGATACGAAATTAGCTCCCTTCCAAACCGATTTTGCCACGATTCTTTGCCCAGATTTCGTCCTTGCAGATCACTCTAGGGTTCATCTGCAAGCATCAGGTAATTCTTCCCTCCTATGCTCTCGTTTTCTGACTGTTTCGGGGCTCGTTCGAACAGCTTTGCTGTCGGTTTCGCAGCAGATTTTTATGCTGTTTTGCCTCATGTTTGCGACCTTAATTATAACTTGGACATAATTTAAGTGTAGTACAACGTCTATAACACTGTATGATGATGCTAGTATGCCTTGAAACACAATTCCAGGTTCATTAGCTTTGAGTTATGCATGAGAATTGTATGATGATGCTAATATTTCGGGAGATTTCATAGGTTTTGGGAATGGACTGAGTTAGCTGCTGTTTGATGTCTAAGTGATGTTAAGTTGATATATAAATGAGGTTTAATCTGCAGTAGGACGTTTGGTTAGGTTAAGAATCGAATTTAGAACCCAAGGCGTGTGATTTTTAGGTTCGACATTGTGTTCTTAAAGATAGGGTTGATATGTATTGATTATGGGTGATTGTTTGATGATAATTGGAGCATAAACATGTATATAAACTGTCTCATGATGATTACTTATGTTTAGAGGTGGACTAAAAATATAAATATTGGAGGTAAGGAGGTTCGATTGATTTGGGGTTTTAACAGATTGGAGCTTAGGGTTTGTAATTGATTTGGTTCGTTAATTATATGTTAAAAAGGGGTTAGATGTTGTATTAGAACTGTATGTTGGGTTAGAATGGTGTTTAAGTGTGATTGAATTTATAAGAGTTGAATTATAACAATTTCGGGTTGAAATAAAAGGTTAGATTATCGAATTGTGAAATTTTGATTAAGTTAAGGACAAATAATGATTAGACGAGATTAAGAACTTGATTTAGGCTTGATAAGGATTAATGAATTGTACTCGGAATGAATATTGGGTTAGTATGAAAGAATTGGTCTTAAAATGTAATTATGGATAAGTTTGGGGGCATTAGTGAAAAGATATAAGTATGATATAAGATATGAACTCTAGGGGTTAAGATGAAATATATAAGGGGTGGAACTAATATTAATTGTTTTAAGTGTTGGATTATTAAGTAGGTTATATAAATTGGGTTAGAATTAGAATTTATAAAGTTTAGGGGTTAACATGTAAACTTAGGAGAAGTACAGGGTGTTGAAGCAAATTAAATGGTTAGTGGGGCAAATTGGGGCCTTAGGTGTAATTTAAATTGAATTTGGGGGTCATAGTGTAATTAATGCAAAAGTTGGGGCAAGTGTGCAATTAAGTATAATTGAGGGGTAAAAGTGTAATTTCACATGAAATAAGGGTTGAAATTTAGAATAAGATAAGTGATTGACTTGGCATTGTATGGGAATAAAGTTTGGATGTTTCCGAGAGTTGACCATAGTTGACTTTGATTTGGTTTGACCAAGTGGGACCCAAGGGTAAAACGGTCATTTTCCGCCCAAGGGCAAAATCGTCATTTTTCCAAGATTTATCTAAAAGGCCTTGCATATGTATAATAATTAGTGATGTAACTATTACGAGGGGGACGGGGTGTATTTGGAGTAGTAATTGATGTAGAATATTTATATTATATAGGTACTATTGTGTGAGCGATTCTAGCTCGAGACTCAGGGATTCTATTTACGTGATGTGCTTGAGGTGAGTTATTACTCACGTGTTGTTATTTACTCTTGTATGTGTTGTGTGGCAGTGATTGTATACTTGGATACATTGTGATGAGTATTGTTGAGTATTGAGCATGTGTAGAGATGTTAGGGTTGACCTACGGGTCGTATATGTGTTGTGTGTGTTGTCCACGTATATGTGTTGTGTGTGTTGTCCAGATCCGGCAACGTAGGATTGGCGGGGCGCCATGATTGTGATGGGCCCATATGCGGAGTACAGGGGTTTTTTGTGTGATGTTGTGATGTGTGATGGATGAGATGTGTGGATGACGAGATGTGTGATGATTATATGGGTTGGTCTCCCTGCAGGTTGAGCTAGGTAGAGTACTGTACAGTGCGAAAGTCCGGATCCAGAGCATATAGTGTTTGCATTTATGTGATTATTGTTGTTGAGACTATTTATTGTTGATGTTGAGTTCTGTTATTGTTGTTCGGTTACTTCATTGCTTTCGCATCACGTATGTGGGGTGGTAGCCACGCGTGAGAAGGATTTCACCAGCTGTCAAGCTGACCCCTTCGGGGACTTATCTTTTCAAGCTAGATCGGCAGAGTTAGTATCTGCATCGTTGAGAGACGGACGGCATTAAGAGTTTCCTCAGTCATCATATTTGGAGTCAAGTCTTTTTACGGATGTTTATTGACTATTTTACCCCTGCGTGGGTTATCAGATGTTGCGCTTTTCTTTACTTCTTATATTATGTGGAGTTTTAGCTTACACCCCGATGGAACTATTTTCGTTACTCTCGTTTGACTCAGTATGGACATTTTCACATTTTTTTCACTTCCTTTTATTTAGCCCACTGTATTTATTTAAAACTGTCTTACTTATCGAGTCATCCATCGAGTGGTGACTCTGGTTTCGGATTTGTTATCGAACCTAACCTCAGGGCGGGCCCACCTGGGGCGGGTCGTTACAAGTTTGGTATCAGAGCTTAGGTTGTATGATTGTTGGGTCTTATGTGGTATGTGCTTGCCTGATAGTGTGTCTAGGTTATGTGTGGTGTGTCTATAGGAGTCAGCATGCGTATAGGAGTTTTAAGGTGTTATTTTGTTTCGTAGACTGAGGAGAGATGCCGTCAGGTGAGAGTATTGACTGTTACGGAATTCGTTTAGATTTTACGTGAGACTTACAATGCCTAGAAATCGATTAGAAGTAAGTGGGAACTGGATTCGAAGTTGAGAGGGACACGGAAAGTGAGTGGATTTGAAGCACCTTATCTGCTTTCGTTTGCTGAGTTTTGAGTTAAGGGAGACGGTATTAGAAATATGTAAGAACTGTTATATCGGGGTTTGACGATTTTAATCGATGATAATGTCGCAGTGGACTTAACGGGATAATACGATAAGGTAGTAACTGAGATTCTAGATAAGTTTAGTAAGGGGGAATCAAGCAAAATTGTTGGAGTCTAACTTCTCAGCTAGTTGGGAACGATCGGATTTGAAGTCTTTATTTCGCCGGGGGTATAATGAGAGTGAATGTTATTGATGTTCTTATGACACATGGATCCATGGGTGTAGGTAATTGGTCGTGTAGTATGTGTCGAACATTAAAGGGGAATCGGAAGATATCATTGACCCAGGGATGCTTAGGAGAGCACTTGAATGAGAAGTATCGTTGTGGGGTACATGAGTCGGATATTTTACAATATTATAAAAATGGGTTTAAGTGTAAGGGAGGTGGAAGAACTAAGGCGGCGTATGATGAAATGGTTGGTGAAATTTGTTGTGTCTGGAGATGTGTATCGTCTAAAGAAGTAAGATGTTAGAGATAACTACGACGGGTTTGAATGGATGTAGAGTAACGTAAATGGAGGAACCATCACTATTAACGCTAGGAAGCGTGGTGAAGTTGTTAGATACTTGTAAATGTGTATTGAGGAGCCAACTAGAGATTAGGTGAAATCGTGCTGGATTGGGGATAGGTACTCGACTTTTGAATATGAAACTTGAAAATCCTGGATGTACGAATCAGAGATGGATACTATGATAAGGGGTGATAGGATCATATAAGATGGTTCTCCAGAGGGGACGATAGAGAAATGAGGTAGGACGACCTTGTACATGAGGACAGCAGTGGATTGAATTCGGAGGAAGGTAAAATTCAGTGTTGTAAGAAATATAGGTGAATTAGAAACCTAAGTATATGAATAAGTTGGATAATGCTGAGTATCCTTGAAGGTCTCACCAGGAAAAAGAGGGTAAATAAAAGTAAGACTTTGAAAGATGATTGACTGAGGTTCAGATTTCTCTTGGGAGTTGTTGTAGGATATGCGAATTAAGGTTATGGTAAGTTGATGAGAGTATATAAGGCAAGGTTAAAGATAGTACTGGTTGATAAGTGCGTGAATGATAGGTAAAGTTAATAGTATAAATTCTTATAAGGATAAGTTGATGAGAGTATATAAGGCAAGGTTACAACTATATGTAAATAATTTCATAATGATTGCAACTAACTTAAAAGTTTAAGAATGTATTCATATCAATATTTTGATGACCCACTTGTTATGTTATGATTTAATTTCAATAATCTTATATCGATAGTACGAGTAGATATATGTGACTTAATTGCATAAAGTATTATATTAATGAAAATGACACCAAAGATCACTCATTTTTTATGAAGTATTATAAAGTGCACTTGTTTTAGTCATGCAACACCCACAAAAACATATTTTATAAGTTCACTTAAAATATAAATATTAATAAAATATTTTTGTTGAAGTGATGATACTTCTAAATCTTAGTTTTTTATGATTAATATTTATCGCTCTTCACCATTTGAAGAGATAAAAATGTCTATTAACAAAATTTTTTTATTGACACCCATGATTTGATAAGGTATTTGTTTGCTCACATTATTTTTAATAACCATTATTATTTGTTATTAGTGTCATCTGTTAAACCTTGATATTACATTCAGTAACATCATATACAACAAAATAATTCTTTTATATTTCTTCAATTGTGATTTCCAAAGTGAACTTTCATACATGTGTTATTATTTTTATAGCATTTTCTTAAAGTTTAATGACTTACATTATTTCATCATTTTATGAATTTCCTCCATTATAATTATAACTCATAACTAAAATATGTAGAACAAAATTTAAATTTACTAATTATATTTTTGTATACAAGGTATAATAATTGTACAATAATTGAGAAATATAATACAAGCAATAAATGTAATTCACATATACTTAGGTATTCTACTCGAAGATAACTATGTTATGGGATGACAATTTTAAGGTGTTAAAAATAAAGAAAATAGAAGTAAGGTCGACATAATTAAAATTATAAATAGTCAACAAAAATAGTAAGAGATAATTTCATGAGATTGTATGGCATATTCAGTGGCAACTAGTGTATATAAGGTTTTAAAAAGATATCAAAATCATATAATGTTATTGTGGCATCTTTTACTATTCTTAATGGTTAAATATTTAAAGTGATAGATTTTATTATACATTGAATGCACAAATTTGTGAAATCCATATCTACAGGTATCTATGAATTTTCTTCTCCATGTAAAAACAGAGATACGTATGATCGTTAGTATGACGATTTCACACTTTTAGAAATCTATAACTTTCAAGGTCAATTACTTTATTACTACTCAAAAGACCAATGTAATTAAAAAATATTTAGTGATGAGTATGTATAATTGAAAAATGTATTGATTTCTTTCTTCTATTGTTCATCCATTTTTGTTAAGAGAATATGTTATTTAATTTCTCAAATTTATGGACAATAAGCAAATTGGGACACCAGAATATTTGGAGAGACTTGAAACTCGATATTTCATCTCTATAAATTGATGTTTGTGATTATTTGTGTTCTTCATCGATTACACACAAATCATATTAAGATGTCTACTACGTTATGGCTTTTGTCTTTCATGGTAATAGTGGTTATCACCACCCAATCAATTGCTGAACAAAATGATAAAATAGAATTCATGAGTGAAATTGATCTTCAAGATGCGAATTTGGATGGAGATGAGCAATCAATTTCAATTGACCACGGCCACCATCACAAACATAAGCGCCACAATTGCCGTCGTCATAAGCATGCGAAGGCACCTGGTCAAGCACCATACACAGATCAACTAAATGATTTATCAAATGATGTCCAGGATGTGAATTTGGATGGCGATGAGCAATCTATTTCAGTCGACCGTCATCACAAACATAAGCACCACCATTGCCGCCGCCATAAGCATGCAAATGCACCTGGTCAAGCACCATACACAGATGAACTTAAGGATTTATCAAATGATGTCCAAGATGTGAATTTAGATGAAAATGAGCAACCCATTTCAGTCGACCGCCATCACAAACATAAGCGTCACCGCCGACGCCATCACCATAAGCATGCGACGGCACCTGGTCAGGCACCATACACAAATGCACTAGATAATTTATCAAATGATGTCCAAGATGTGAATTTGGAAGGAGATGAGCAATCAATTTAAAGTCGATTCTACATGATGTATGTTGAATTCTCAAATTCATAAGTTATATGTAATAACTTTATGTAACAAATATCAATCACAAAATAGTAGGGGAAAGTAGTCCCCGACAACTTATTTTCATAATATGCATATCCTTTGTTTTAATAAAAATGAATAAATTAATACAATTTGTTGTTCAAAAGTTAATGTTGACCTTTCATCTAACATGATGTAAATATACCTTTTTTTGTGAGAATACTGTTATGTGGTAATTGTTCGCAATTAAAACAATTAGTGGACTGTAAAATTGTTTTCACACAAAACAAAAAATCGTATCGTTTATCCACACTTTTATAGAAGTTACTAGCAAATAAGTATTACTTGCGTTGTTGCTAAAAATATGTTATAAACTAATTCAAGCTAAAAATTATCAATTGTCTATGCAGTTATCTCATTCTCCTATATAAGTAACACAATAGCATAGCAAAAACATAAAAATATTTTTCATTTTGAAATTAATTTACAACTATATGTAAATAATTTCATAATGATTGCAACTAACTTAAAAGTTTAAGAATGTATTCATATCAATATTTTGATGACCCACTTGCTATGTTATGATTTAATTTCAATAATCTTATATCGATAGTACGAGTAGATATATGTGACTTAATTGCATAAAGTATTATATTAATGAAAATAACACCAAAGATCACTCATTTTTTATAAAGTATTATAAAGTGCACTTGTTTTAGTCATGCAACACACACAAAAACATATTTTATAAGTTCACTTAAAATATAAATATTAATAAAATATTTTTGTTGAAGTGATGATACTTCTAAATCTTATTTTTTTTATGATTAATATTTATTGCTCTTCACCATTTGAAGAGATAAAAATGTCTATTAACAAAATTTATTATTGACACCCACGATTTGATAAGGTATTTGTTTGCTCACATTATTTTTAATAACCATTATTATTTGTTATTAGTGTCATCTGTTAAACCTTGATATTACATTCAGTAACATCATATACAACAAAATAATTTTTTTATATTTCTTCAATCGTGATTTCCAAAGTGAACTTTCATACATGTGTTATTATTTTTATAGCATTTTCTTAAAGTTTAATGACTTACATTATTTCATCATTTTATGAATTTCGTCCATTATAATTATAACTCATAACTAAAATATGTAGAACAAAATTTAAATTTACTAATTATATTTTTGTATACAAGGTATAATAATTGTACAATAATTGAGAAATATAATAAAAGCAATAAATGTAATTCACATATACTTAGGTATTCTACTCGAAGATAACTATGTTATGGGGTGACAATTTTAAGGTGTTAAAAATAAAGAAAATAGAAGTAAGGTCAACATAATTAAAATTATAAATAGTCAACAAAAATAGTAAGAGATAATTTCATGAGATTGTATGGCATATTCAGTGGCAACTAGTGTATACAAGGTTTTAAAAAGATATCAAAATCATATAATGTTATTGTGGCATCTTTTACTATTCTTAATGGTTAAATATTTAAAGTGATCGATTTTATTATACATTGAATGCGCAAATTTGTGAAATCCATATCTACAGGTATCTATGAATTTTCTTCTCCATGTAAAAACAGAGGTACGTATGATCGTTAGTATGACGATTTCACACTTTTAGAAATCTATAACTTTCAAGGTCAATTACTTTATTACTACTCAAAAGACTAATGTAATTAAAAAATATTTAGTGATGAGTATGTATAATTGAAAAATGTATTGATTTCTTTCTTCTATTGTTCATCCATTTTTGTTAACAGAATATGTTATTTAATTTCTCAAATTTATGGACAATAAGCAAATTAGGACACCAGAATATTTGGAGAGACTTGAAACTCGATATTTCATCTCTATAAATTGATGTTTGTGATTATTTGTATTCTTCATCGATTACACACAAATCATATTAAGATGTCTACTACATTATGGCTTTTGTCTTTCATGGTAATAGTGGTTATCACCACCCAATCAATTGCTGAACAAAATAATGATAACATAGAATTCATGAGTGAAATTGATCTTCAAGATGTGAATTTGGATGGAGATGAGCAATCAATTTCAATTGACCACGGCCACCATCACAAACATAAGCGCCACAATTGCCGTCGTCATAAGCATGGGAAGGCACCTGGTCAAGCACCTGGTCAAGCACCATACACAGATGAACTAAATGATTTATCAAATGATGTCCAGGATGTGAATTTGGATGGCGATGAGCAATCAATTTCAGTCGACCGTCATCACAAACATAAGCACCACCATTGCCGCCGCCATAAGCATGCAAATGCACCTGGTCAAGCACCATACACAGATGAACTTAAGGATTTATCAAATGATGTCCAAGATGTGAATTTAGATGAAAATGAGCAACCCATTTCAGTCGACCGCCATCACAAACATAAGCGTCACCGCCGACGCCATCACCATAAGCATGCGAAGGCACCTGGTCAGGCACCATACACAAATGCACTAGATAATTTATCAAATGATGTCCAAGATGTGAATTTGGAAGGAGATGAGCAATCAATTTAAAGTCGATTCTACATGATGTATGTTGAATTCTCAAATTCATAAGTTATATGTAATAACTTTATGTAACAAATATCAATCACAAAATAGTAGGGGTAAGTAGTCCCCGGCAACTTATTTTAATAATATGCATATCCTTTGTTTTAATAAAAATGAATAAATTAATACAATTTGTTGTTCAAAAGTTAATGTTGACATTTCATCTAACATGATGCAAATATACCTTTTTTGTGAGAATACTGTTATGTGGTAATTGTTCGCAATTAAAACAATTAGTGGACTGTAAAATTGTCTTTACACAAAACAAAAAAACATATCGTTTATCCACACTTTTATAGAAGTTACTAGCAAATAAGTATTACTTGCGTTGTTGCTAAAAATATGTTATAAACTAATTGAAGCTAAAAATTATCAATTGTCTATGCAGTTATCTCATTCTCCTATATAAGTAACACAATAGCATAGCAAAAACATAAAAATATTTTTCATTTTGAAATTAATTTACAACTATATGTAAATAATTTCATAATGACTGCAACTAACTTAAAAGTTTAAGAATGTATTCATATCAATATTTTGATGACCCAATTGCTATGTTATGATTTAATTTCAATAATCTTATATCGATGGTACGAGTAGATATATGTGACTTAATTGCATAAAGTATTATATTAATGAAAATGACACCAAAGATCACTCATTTTTTATAAAGTATTATAAAGTGCACTTGTTTTAGTCATGCAACACCCACAAAAACATATTTTATAAGTTCACTTAAATATAAAATATTAATCAAATATTTCTGTTGAAGTGATGATACTTCTAAATCTTATTTTTCATCATTAATATTTATTGTTCTTCACCAACTGAAGAGATAAAAATGACTATTAACAAAATTTATTATTGACTCCCATGATTTGATAAGGTATTTGTTTGTTCTCATTATTTCTAATAACCATTATTATTAATTTGTTGTTGGTGTCATCTGTTAAAGCTTGATATTACATTCAGTAACATCATATACATCAAAATAATTTTTTTATATTGCTTCAATCGTGATTTCCAAAGTGAACTTTCATACATGTGTTATTATTGTTATAGCATTTTTCCAAAGTTTCATGACTTATATTATTTCATTATTTTATGAATTTCCTCCATTATAATTATAACTCATAATTAAGATATGAAGAACAAAATATAAATTTACTAATTATATTTATGTATAAAATGTATAATAATTGTACAATAATGAGAAATATAATACAAGCAATAGATGTAATTCACATATACTTAGGTATTCTACTCGAAGATAAGTGTGTTATGGGGTGACAAATTTATATTACTACATATATATCCTACCTAATCAGTTTTTTAGTAAGGAGTATATTGTTTACGAAGTTAATCCAAGTTGTTGTCCAAATATGTTTGTCTAAACATAGTAAATATAAATAACTATTCCAAGGTGTTAAAAATAAAGCAAATAGAAGTAAGGTCAACATAATTAAAATTATAAAGTCTTTTATAAGAAGCTATATATCTTTCGTGGAGTTACGGTAACATAACAATTTCTGGATCATTTGAGGTTGGGAAGAATCTATGACAATCATAAAATGAGCAAAATGCTTGCACACTCATCAACAGCAAGAGTACAAGACAGCCCAGAAATGTTAGCAATTTCCATGACCCGAAAACATACTTTTTCATGAAGTTCTTCAGCTTAACCTTCCATCTCTGGTTGTAGTAATTGTTCACACCTTCAATCACTTTATCTAACCTCTTCGACTTGGTCAATCTCACTGACCTACTCATCCCATTCCAAAGCTTCACCACATCTTCATCGGTTTTCATTCGGTTCACAATAATCCCTTTCTCTCGTAGAATCTTTGCATCTTCTTCATTATCGATAATACCATTCATTAATTCAGTGAATCGGGTAAACATCACGGGACCTGTTGCGTGGCACTGCTCATACGCCACCAGATTCCTCATAATTGTCTCTGAATTCTCGTCTAGATAAACCACGGGGAGATACATTGTTCGAGTATTAACATCAAAGTTGACTGCTGAGATTCCGCCCTGATGCACTGGGGCAAAGTTAACATAAGCTTTAATCAAGTGGCTCACTGACGGAATCTCAATTTCTTCAACTAGTGGAGCATTCTCTTCATCTTCATCTTCACCGTTAGCCCCCAATTTCGCCTCATCATCTTCCTCGCAAGCAGATTTCATAGGTTCAACGAAATACTGGACTCCTGGAATATTGGACATAATTGCCAAGGGCAATTTTGATATGAATACAACACCCCTCGTAGTTATTATTTTCTTGACAACCCTAACAGGACCCTGATTTAATCTTCTCACAACTTTCCAAGACTCACCAAGAAACATCCTGAAATACCCTGGATTCTTGAAACCTTCATTTTCTTCTTCTTCCACCACCTCACTTGTCCTGGACTCTTTGCTTTCTTCGCGAATCATTCCTTTCCCAGGACGAATTGTTTGTCTTGGCAACACCAAACGGTACAAAAAGCCTAATATATGTGTACTGGTAATGGCCTGATTCTCTGGCAGTTTACCAATATCCCTGAATGGAGAAAGTTGTTCCAAAAACGTTGTCAAGATCATATAGAGCTCATCATCTGCTATCTCAGTAGACCCGAATTTGATTTCCAGCATCTTTCTTAAAACAAACAGCGGAATTTGATTTTCAAGCTTCATAATATCTCTAGTAATAGTGTTCTTTTCCAGCATTCCCCTGACAATATCGCGAATCAGTGTATTTGATGGATCGTTTAATGTCCTTCCATCTTTGGGAGGAGCTGATACAGAGATCTTTAGAAACTCGAGCAAGAAACAGGCGTCCACGACCATGATCCAAGCTAGAACTTCGCCACTCTTAGTAAGATACCTGTGGTAGCAAGCTCGAATCCTGGATGCCAACTCATCGTTCATCTTCTGGACAATATCTTCAATTTGGATGTTGTTGGAGAGGTTAAATTGCCGCATCCTTCTGGTTGCGGCAAGTTTGTACCTCTCCATCTCGTGCAGTTCCTGACGGAAGCAGTGGTATGGGCCAATCGCAACGTGTTGGGGTAGATAATACTCTGGATGACTAGCCGCCAGGGCCTTTGGGACAGTGTAGATACAGACAGGAGTTTCATCAACTTCTTCAACCTCGTGTTCCAAAGTCTCCCGAATGGTCATAACCCATTGAGTTTCATTAAATCGAGGATTGTTGGATTGTGATCTCGATGTCTTCTTCATTATAAGTGACGGATCTTGAAACAATATTGCCTGGTAACCAGAATATGTTGAAAAAATGTTATTGATTAGATTATTGTTACTCCTAGTTTATATAGTATTGAAGTGACCAAGTTGTGTGTTAATAACATGGAAAGTGGGTTTAAATGGGTATAGATAGTCAAGTTACAATAATATATCACATGGGCGGTATAATAAAATTGAGTATAAATAATAATTGTTCGACATTTTTCCTCATCTTGTAACTTGTAAGACAAATATCTTCCAGTTTCCTTGGCCATGGATGATCTGATGTAATTCGATTAAATTTATGTTTCACAAAAAGTTAAAAATATGAGTACCTACTGCTTCAAATAAATATATAGAAATCAATGATGGATTCAAATTGATAAATAATGTACTTCTAAAATGCACCTAGTGAACCAATTGCAAAAATGTGGTACCCCATAATCGATTTTAGATAGATAAGTTTTAATCATTCAACCATGATCGCGAAAATATTATTGAACAAATGGACTAAAATAAATTTAAAACTTGCACTTGTATTCCACCATTTTATCAAATTTGGGATTAGTTTAACAACATTGGAGTAGGCGTGTAATCGAGATGAATCCAGCTGAACTTCGTCATGGTTTGACTCGGTTCGAAATAGAGATTTGAAGGTTTGATTCTGGCCGAGTTCGATCGAACCCAAAAATTTGAAGTTCGATTCGGTTTAAAAAATTCACAGGCTCGAGGTTCCATTTTAACGGTTCGAAGTTCGAACAAAAATTTGAATATTCGTGATAAAATAAGAAGAAAAATGAAAAACAAAATAAAATGTACGTAATTGAAGCCGAAGTGAACCTTCGGTTCGAATTTGGTAGAACCTAAAATAAGGTTCGAGTTCGATTGAAATTACATCGACCGATCCTCGAAAAGAACTTTTCGAGCTGAACTTCCCGAACCGAATCGAACTACATCAACTGAACCTCAAATCGAACTTTTCGAGCCGTACTCGCCATCCTAAATATGGCGTTAAATTTATATTTGTTGATTGTTTTTATTTTACATATCTTTTCATGGGTTATGAGATATTTCATTAATAATATATATTAAATTAATTATTTTATCATTGACGTAACAATTTTGATTAAAACAAGTCGTCATTCGTGCATCAATTATCATTACAAATTAGCGGTCAAGTATATACAGTTCCAATATTATTGAGAATGCTAGGCGTGTTTGTGTGGGTCACCTCTTCGGTGGCTGGCTTGGATGAAAACATCAAACGAACGCAATGGGAATATGGGATAAGAGAAACACCCACTCGACTCTCCCCGGACCCAATATGTGGTTGTTCTAGTTCTGTACTAATCTAAAAAGTCCGGTTCAATTATCCATTCGATTGATTATCGAGTCATAGTGAAAGAAAGTAATATAAAGTACATAAACCTCGTAAACATATAAAGTATTAAGTACATAGGGTTTTTGAAACATTTCCTTAGAAACTAGTAAGAAAGAAAGTGTGTTTTCAAGTGAATTTTTATCAATTATTAAATGCAATAGAAAGTTGTAGTGATAAAATTAAAGTATTTTAAAAAATAAATAAATAAGTTTCAAAGAGTATAATTTTTCTAAAACTATAAATTCCAATAACTGAAAGTATCATCTACATATTTGAAATTTCATATTGAAATATTCGATTGTCATGTTTAAATAATCAAAATTTTGCATTTTGCAAAGACAAATTAAAAAAGTAATAGATATATGTGAAAACTAATTACTTTGAAGGTAGTAATATCTAAAACTAAAAAAATTTATTTTTCACCCCTCGACAATCTGGTTATGAATAATTAAAATATGAAGGAGATCACAAAACTTCATACAATTAAGGCTTTTTTTCATATAGGTAGCTGAACTCTCTTCATCTTTTCAAATAGGCACCTGTAGTATTTTTATACCATCTAGGCACCTAAGGTCATTTTTTGCACTTGAAGTCTCAAGTTTTAACCTTTTTCAGATATTTTGGTTATATGATTCTTTGTGTGAATTCCAATTCACCTTTTTTTTCTTTTCTTTTTTTCACTTCCTCTTTATCGTCTCCCCTTCATCTGATCCTCTCGATGTAGCTCCTTCCTGCGTGCGTCAATTGCCAATTCTTGGTCATTGAGATTCATGGGCGATTCGGACAAAATAGTCAAACAATAATTAAATCTAATTCAACTTAACTATATACTAACCCAACCTTTCAATTTAACCCAAACACTTAACCTCTTCTTCTTCTCCCTTCTCAATCTAGCCTCCTTCTCCCCCTTCTGCAACTCCATTGATGGTAGCTAGCCAAATTGCAGCCTACTAATGAAGTTGTCAATAAAGATTCAATTTTGGTGGGTATTTCAAGAACACCAACTATGCTACTTTGAGAGGGAATTTTTCAAGATGATGATACTTTAGAGGGGTAGGGACGCAATTTAGCATCGGATATTAATTAAACATTTGAGATTGAGATATATGATTGATTATGGACATCAACATTGTTTGTCAAGTTTTTTTCTTTTTCAATTGTTGGAGCCGAGAGCAGGTTAATGTTAATGAAATGTCTTTCTTAGTTCATTGCGCTTGTTATACTGTAATAGAATGACGATTCATGTTAAAAATTTGGCCTGTTTTATGGCCATGTTGATTAATTGTTTGCATTTCTTATATTCTAGTCCAACCTTCTGTAAATTGATATTATAGAATATTGTATGTATATATTTGTGTTTATTATACTCGAATTTGATGAAATTGTTATGAATTGTGGTGGTGTTGATTTTTCATTTCAAGAATGATGCCGAATGTTCATTTTTTTAGTTTTTTTTACAATAATTATATTAATTCCTACAAAACCCCCGATATATTTCTAATTAAAAAATCGAATTGCCATGTCATATAGGTTCAAATATCAAAATTTAAATATGTACATGAATGCGAGTTTCGAATATCTCAAACCCGAGTATCAAACCGAATATCAAATATCAACCTAAGTACCTAACAAAAGTAATTGATCGAAAATATATTTCGAATATCGAATTTAAAATGTTAAGGAAGAATGATTTTTCTTGTGGCACCTGAGCTTTTTCTCTATTATTGACGTCTAAATATTTTTTTTTGAGTGGCACCTGAACTATTGTCGAATTTTTTCTTCAAAAAATTTATATTTTCAATATGCCTAACTTGCCCCTGGGTTAAGTATTTTTAAAAAATTATATAACTAAAAATGTCTGTAAAATGTGAAAACTCGAAAGTTCAAGTGCCAAAAATGACCTTAGGTGCCTAGATGGTAAAAAAAACACTATAGGTGCCTATTTGAAAAGATGAAGAGAGTTCAGGTGCCTATATAAAAAAAAGCCTACAATTAAAGATATCACGACATATTATTCTCAAATAGATTTAAGTGACAAGCACCTGTTTTAACATTCCTTAGCTTTCGTGAGAGTCGCTTAATTCTCTATAGGTTATTTCATATGATATTTTTAATTAGATGGAATGTAACATTATATCAGTGTCCTGTATAGGCCTGTCAGCAAACGTGCCGATTCGAAAATGCTTGGCATATTTGACTCGAAAAGGTTCGCCTTGATGTTCGGCTCGAGGCTTCAAATATAAAGCCAAACGTTAGAAGTCGTTATTTGTCAAATCAAGCCAAACCGTTCGAAAAGGTTTGGCTCGATTGCCCCCTCCCTATTTATATTATATTTTATATATATAAATAACATTTATATTATATAACATTTATATAATTTATAAGTAATGAACTAATGTGATCCACTTATTTTTATAGTCCATAATCTACTAGTCCATTTATATTAGGTTAGGTCCAACTCATTAATATCTATTTATATATAAGTATATAACCTTAAGTCCTAACTCCTAACCCTCATTCTTATGAGTTATGAACCCTAATCCTCATTCTTTCTCCCTTCTCTCTGTCTGCCGATACATCTGAGCCGAATTTTGTAAACTACTATTATTTTGCTATTTTAGATTATGGACATGTAGTTGATAAATTTTATGTCTTTTTTCACTTCTAGATTTCATGTTCAAAGATTAAGTTGTATATGTATTTTCAAATCAAACGTTTTCAAACGGTTCGCTCGATTCAAGCCAAATAGGATCAAATATACACTTAAAAATTTCCCTCAAACGTCAAGCCAAACTATTATAATTAATGTTTGACCAAATCAAGCCAAATCAAACGTCACTTTAATAATTGATCAAATCAAATACAAATAGTCAATAGTTCGGCTTTATTCGGCTCGATTACAGGCCTAGTCCTGTATAGTGTATGCACTAGACATAAAATAGAAAAAATCGCTTCAATTTAGTGATGAACTTATCTCCTCATTAGTGCAATTTAGTGATTAATAAACACTTGTAAATAGGAAATTAGATTAATCATCATAACAGTTTGTTACAAGATTAGTTACAAATAAGAAAAACAAACTATTTTACCATTTAAAATGTACATTACAAATACTAGGCAACTATATTAAATGTAACAATCACAAATTTATCATGATTTTATTGACTCAATGTTCTAAATCATGATCAAAATTAAAGAAACGTTCACAATTGTAAACGGAGCAAAATGCTTGCAAAACCATCAATAACAACAACATAATGCAAGCTAGTAAGGTGAGAAATTGCCATGAACCAAAAACATATGCCTTCATGAATCTCCTAAATTTCACATACCACATGTTGTTGTAATACTTGTTCACATCTTCAATCACCTTGTCCAAGTATGGTGCCCTTGTCAATCTCACACACCTATTCATTCCATTCCACAACTTGGCAACATCTTCATCGCTATTCAGTCGATTGAAGATGATCCCTTGCTCTCTCAGAATCCTCGCATCATCTTCAGTATCGATAATACCATTCATTAACTCTGTGTAACGAGTGAACAACACCGGTCCACTTGCATTGCACGCCTCATACGCGACTATGTTTCTCAAAACTACCCCGGTGTTCTGATCTAGATTAATCGAAGGGAGATATATAGTTCTTGAGCTTTCATCAAACCTGATACTGAAGATGCCTCCATTTGTAGGTTCAAATTTTACGCAAGCCTTGCACAGTTCAGTCACAGATGGAATTTTGATTTCCTCAATTAGTGGTGGTTTGTCACTATTCGACGAATCTTCACTCTCCGCACTCTTTTCTTTTCCAGTCGCGAACAATGAATCAAGCGGGCCTTTCAGGATTTTGATTCCAGGGAGATTGGAAATGATTTTCCAGGGCAGTTTTGTTAGAAAGACGAGCGCCTTTGAAAACAAAACTTTCTTGATAAATTGAGCTGGACCCTTGTTCAATTTCGAAAGGATTTTCCAGAGTTCATCAAGAAGTCTCTTAATTGGTCTTGAACTTCTTAAATTCACTTCTTCATTCACATGAGGGGAATTAAATTCAGAGATTTCTGACTGACGCCTCTGAATTCTTGGCACCATTAAATGGTACAAAAAATCAAGAATATGTGATGATTCCATTGCTTCCTTCTCTGATAAATCTTCCATTTTGTTGAATGGAGCTACAACTTTAGCAAACCCCATGAGCATAGAAAAAATTACATTATCTGCCATCTCTAGAGATGCAAATTTGATCTCCAGCATTCTCCGGAGAATAAACAGTGGAATTTGATTCTCCAGCATCACCAGGTCTCTTAAAATGGCATTATGAGCTGATTTTCTTCCAGCAATATCAACCAGATGGGACATTCTAGATGTAATCCTATGCAAGAACTTCCCCTGTCTCACCCAATAAATCTGAAGAAACTCGAGCAAGAAACAAGCATCAACTGCCATCATCCAGGCAAGAGTTTCGCCATTATATGTCAAGTACTTATGGTAACAGGATCGAATCCTGGGCTCGTATTTTGTTAAATCCCGGACAACATCTTCAAACCTGCATGTTTCCAGGGCCTTCTGCATCCTCTTCGCTGCAGCAAGTTTGTACCTCTCCATTTCGTACATTTCTTGATGCCAATAATGGTACGGTCCTATTGGAACTTGTTGGGGTGTGTAAGACTCAGGGTCACTTAGCAACAATGATTTTGGGACATTGAATATGCAGACAGGGATTTGAGTGTCTACATCTAGCTCTTCCTCTATGGTTTTGCGGATTTGAATAACCCATTGAGTTTCATCGAAACGGGAAATTGTTGCAGGCATGCTGCTACTGGAGGCCATTATTTGAAGAAGAAAAAAACTACAGCAGTTTTGAGTTATTGAATGTGAAAGTAAGGAGGTTATAGATGGAGATTGTTACATAAATCAGAAGTAAATGTTAGTGTCTGTAACTAAGTAACACCCTTTAAAGAACGTAGTTTTTGAACAATGAAGCCAACGGTGTTTAGTGCAAGAGAACAACAAAGGCAGGAGTGTGGATTAGGCATCTTGCTGACTTCACATGGCTGATTGACAATAACGGTATTTCGAATTTATGTGTCATGATATTAAATAGTGTCATATAAAATGTTAAACCATCTCTAGCATACTTTCTCTTTATTTTTTATACTTGCTTTTTCCATATCAAATTAATCTGTTTGTTTTTCATCTAATAACACTCATATGCCTAGGAATCTGTTAGGATAATGGACGATTAGTCCATAAGCTCGCAAAGTTTTAGGGTTATGTTAAGTATTTACTATAAATATATAGTATCTCTATCATGTATTGACAAGAGCGTTTACTATCAATAAAATATCTTCTTCTATAATGTATTGAACTTTATCACATTTTCACATCACGTCATCTCAAGTTCTTTTGATATTTAAATTAGATAACTCATCGAGAAAATTGGTGAAATGGTCCCCGAAATTGGGTTCAGGTTGTCTTTTGGTCCTCGAAAGTTCAAAAATTGCAACTTAGTCCACGATATTGGCCAACGGTTGCAGATTGGTCCAAAATTTAGTTAAGGCGTTAATTTTTAACGCCCTAATGGCGATTGTAGTTCATTCCTAAGCTAATTCTATTATTACCGTTATAACTTATTAACAACGCGTGTAACTCACGAGGCGCGTGGGCCTTTAACATTTAACAATGTCGGTAAATTTTGGACCAATCAGCAACCGTTTGCCACTATCGTGGATTGATTTGCAACTTTTGTACTTTCGGAGACCAAAAGGCAACCTGAACCCATTTTCGGAGACCATTTCAGCAATTTGCTCATAACTCATCACACTCTTCAAATTAGATAAACTCATCACAGTGTCACACTCTTCTTGAAAATTTAAAAGTACTAGTAAAAGATTATTTTCGAATTATTAGTATTATATACTCAATAAGATCGCTTAAAAAATAAGAGAAAAAAGTTCCAATGATGTGACCACCTATATGTTCAAAAAATTCAACAATACCTCCTTTAATGTCTACCTTCCGTTAATTATGTGTTTTATTTGATCTTACAAAATGTGACGTATGATCTTATTTGATTAAAAGATATTTACCTACGAAGGTCGATATACATGTAACATGGAGTATTAAAAATAAATATGGAGTAATTTTAAAATATATAAAAATGTGATAAGTCACATCAATATTTGTGATTGAAACTTGAATGATCGTGATTAAATCTTACGTTAGAGCAGGGGCGAAACTAGGGGGACGAGGGGGGCGCTCGTCCCCCTAAGTTTTTCGGTATCGTTTATTTTATATACGATTTTTTTGAATTTTTGTGATATATATAATAAAAAATGTTAACAAACCAAGTGTAAATGTAGCTTAGTTGGTTAGTTCCTTCCTCCAAAAGGTAGAGGTCATGGGTTCAAGCCTTGTTAGCTTCATTTTTAACAATTTTTCGATACTTTTAACTATTTTTTATTTATTTTCGCCCCCCCTTAATTTTTTCCCCAAAATTCGCCCCCCCTTGATTTGCATCCTGGTTTCGCCCCTGCGTTAGAGTATCTCGACAGTCGACACATAGATGGGCATATAGCGACCTTGACGATTGGAGTGTTGGACCGCAACGCATGATGATGATGGATGATACATGCCAATAAATCAATAATACTAGTCCTATATTTCAGACAAAACTGTTTAATTAGTGCAAGCTGCCCAACTGTTTGGGACTTCACATGAAATCACGGGATTTTACTGCTACTATTTCATTTAACCAACTCATTTCTCGCATGCTAAAATTTGAATAAACCATGGTGAAGTGGTGCTCAAAACTGAAAATAATTAATGCGTAAATTCGATTTTATATATGTTACACTTTAAAATTACAATTGCCTTAGTATAATATTATAATGAAGTTTCATCACCTTCATGCAAGTTTACATTGTTAACATAATTTAACTAAAACACAATTTTTTTAATATACATATTATGTTAAGAGGTAAAATAAACTAAAAATAAAATATACCACCTAAAAACATATAAATAAGCTACGGAACATAATTAAAAAATCTTGTATCATTTCCGTATCAAATTTTCAATCATATGTTGACATTTTAACCTACGCTTTGGGGACATATTCTAAAAAAATATTTTAGATAAATGAAGACGATTGTTATTAAGATCTTAAGAAATGGTAATAAATCATCACAAAACGTAATATATTAGGAAAAATTTTAAATTTCGGAGTTTGTTTTTTCGGAACTGTTCCAGAATTTAAATTAGAGTATGAAAATAGATATATTTTTTGAAATTGAAAACACATATAAGTAGTATATGATACTCCCTCCATCCCTAAATGATGGAGACATTTTGACTTTTTGAGTCAAATTTCGAATATTTTGACCGTAAATTCTCATTAACCGATAACAAATAATATAGTCATATTGGATCTTGTTAGATTCGTCTCGATATATATTTTTAAAATATCATGTTCTTGTAATTTTTACACATGTAAAATTAAAAATATTTACGTTTTAAGTCGTGTCTCGGAGACCGTGAAAAAGCAAATGACTCTATCAAAAAGGGATGGAGGGAGTATATACATTTAACCTAACTATAAATAACCTTTTCTCAATGCTTGCAAGGATCTATTTTTACTAAACAAGATTTTAGCAACTTATCGATAAAAAAACAATAATTTCGCTAAGCATGGAATAAGAAATTAATTGCAATAATAAGTTTGTTGCGTACTTTATCTCGAGCATTATTAATCAATGAATAAAATATTAAAAACTCGCCAATTTCATGATCTAACTTACATTCCAGAACAGTTTCGGAAAACAATGTCTGGAATATAAGAAATTTCCCATCTATTATGGGACTTAGCTCACCCTTTTGTACATAATAGAAAATAAACAAGAAGTTTGTTCCGGAACCATTTTGAACCTCATATTTATTGAGGCATTATTACATTATTTGATAGATAACACATAGAAAGCATGGATATGATTGTATGATTTGCATGAATGTTTATGGTACATATGCATGCATGCATGTTATTTAATAATCTGTCTTATGTATGAGATGAGATGAGATTTGTGAGTTGAGTATTGTCATTTTGGAAAATAGTTAAAAGCACAATAACATCAGTTAATTAAAGCCGTGGAAGTACTCTAGCAGTCTACCACAACAACGACCTTACATTATTGTATATATGTATGTGTCATTTCGGAAATCGGCAAAATATATAAATAAGTTGTCCAAATGTTTTCAACCAAAGAGCTGATTTTAGCCAACCAAAATCATATCCACATTCAGGGAGAAAATTGCCGAAATAGTCCCTGATAGTGGGACCGAATTGCACTTTAGCCCCCAATAGTTACATTGTTACATTTTAGTCCTCGAAAGTGGCCAAAAGGTTGCACTTTAGTCCCCATGTCATGTTTTCAAATAAAGTTGGGGTCAAAACAAGATTTTTAATAATTATGGGGTCAAAACACGATTTTTAACAATTCAGTCCCACTATCGGGGACTATTTCGGCAACCATTATATTATAGTTTGTCCATTAGCTAACCCATAATTGTAGACTTTATTGGAAAACAACAATAAAAAATCGTGTTAAAAATCGTGTTTTAACCCCATAATTGTTAAAAATTGTGTTTTGACCCAACTGTATTGAAAAAAATGACCTGGGGACTAAAGTGCAACCTTTTGGAACAAAAATTAAGATTAGAAACTTTTGTACTGATTAGCAACCGTTGGCCAATATCGTGGACTGATTAGCAACTTTTATACTTTTGGGGACCAAAAGACAACCTGAATTCACTTTCGAGGACCATTTCAGCAATTTGCTGGTTGGGAGTTTATATTAAACAATAAATGAGAGCTCTATAAATTTAAAAAATAAAAGTGTCAATATTTTAATCACTAACGTATTATTTCTCACAACTTCCTTGCTAAATGCTAACCAACCAAGATATCAAGATTTTGATAATTCAATTGAACCACTACGAACAACTAGCCGTTTGTACACAGTTCAGTATGTGTGAACTTATTTTTCTTATATAATTTTTTTTTGGTATAATTAATTTGATATTAGTACAAATTTTATAACATATGTATGAAAAAATATATATAAAGATCATATATACAATTTCAAAACTGAATTTGAAGGAACATAAATACATCAGTATTACATATAAAAATATATAACTTTACATTACTTGATAAATAGTTAAATGGAAATAGTTTTTTGAATATCAACACACATCACTTCTTGATTGGTCATATGAGAATATGGGGCTTCATTTTTATGTAAATGTAATTTACAATTCCCCCATTCCCCAATTTATATATAGAGTAGATTACTTGATAAATAATTAAATGGAAGTTATTTTTTAATATCAACCCACATCACTTCTTGATTGGTCATATGAGAACATAAGACTTCATTTTTATGTAAATGTAACTTACAATTTCCCCATTCCCCAATTATATATAGAGTAGATAAGTAAGGACTTGCCCGAGTTTAATATAGTTGTTGCCTTTGGTTGTTCCTTTGTTTGCATGTTTGGAAATGTCGATAGATATATCGGGCAAATGGTAACATCAATCAGAGAAATTTTGCGTTTGGTCACTATGTTTCAACTTTAACTGTATTTGGTCAACTACTTTGGAGCCACTCACACGTTATTTTACAAAATACTCCCTCCGTTCTCTTTTACTTGTCTTTCTAGCCTCATATTTTTGTTTCTAAATACTTGTCTTTCTAGCATAATTAATTACAAATGTACATTTTCAATGCACTTTTTGATTAGTTTTTACCATGAATTTATCAACCAACCAATCATATAGTTTCAATTGATTGTCATTTTACATTTCCAATGTACTTTTTGGCTATCTTTAACTTTTTCTTAATCATTGTGCACATGGCTAAAACGACAAGTAAAAGAGAACGGAGGGAGTACGATTTTTGATGTTTTATTACAAATGTAATTTAGTCATTTCAAATTTATTTTAACACAAGAACAGGAGTACCTGTTTTCCAACACTTCACGAGTGAAAAAATTTCCATCATTTTCCCAACAACTTGCAACCTTTTCATCTCATTTTATTCAATTCCATTTAATATTGAAAATTCAAAACTGGATTTTGTACTTCAAATATGCCAAATCACTCAAGGTCAACTTGACGTTTGCATCCGGTAGAAGAAAATAAAGATGATTCCTGGATATAGATAGTAAGTTACTCATTAAGTTTGATGTGTTCATTTTGTGACTTGAGTGCCCAATTTTGGGCATTTCATGAGTCGATTTTTGCATGCACTGCTATAAAAATCTTTTTTGGGATTTTGTAAAAAAAGTTTGTTTACTCAAGTTGGGATTTAAAAAAAAACAATCCCCAACTGAGAAAATTGTGTTGAAAAGGTTGATTCTATGTTTAATCTTGTTAAAATGTGTGTTTAATCTGTTAAACTTTCAATTTTAAGGGAAGTGTAATTTTTAAAATTTGGGGGTTTCAATTTTCCTCCATTGTTCCATTTCAATTGTATGTCAAAATTGTGTTCAAAAGGTTGATTAATTGCATGCTTCTGTCAAAATTCTGTTCAAAAGTTGATTAATTGCTTTATATTTTTGATGTACGTAATTTGAAAGATTCTACACTTCATTAATAATGTCAATTTGTCCCATTGTAAATTTGTTGATACCTTTTGCTTTTGCCCTGCTTTAAGATACGGCTCGCTGAATTTGAGCTTTGAAAATGGATATAGCAATGTAGCATGATGATTTCTATGTTTCTATTGACAGCATTAGAATTTGAGTTGACGTCTTGACGAGGTCTAAGGTAGTTACTGCAATTCCTTGAACCTTTTTATGTGTGTGGGATGCTTCAAAGAAGCATTGGCTTGTTAATAGTGAGTTTAAAATGACTATATTGCCTTGTAAAAAACACCGAAAATTGCATTTTGTCAAAAAAGAACGTGTGAGTGGCTCGTTTTGTACACAATACCAAAAGTCGGTGATCGAAAACAGTCAAAGTTGAACTACAATGAGCGAACGCAGAATGCTCGTAAACGTGAGTGATTGATGGTGCCATTTGCCCATATATATTTAGAGCTAACAATCTGTTTGCCTAATATGATATATTAATGTGTAGATAGTTATTTATTTACGACCTTCTTTTCTTCTTTGCATGATCATATACATGCTGTCTCAGACATTTCTTGTATCCAGAATTCAACTCTGAAATACTGTTAACAATGAGAAATTGAATGATTTCTAAGTATGCAATGGTTTCAGTCCAAGCTCTTGCATTATAAATGAACTTGAACCTTTTGTACTTTTCAATAAATAAGTAGTTGAACACACTTTTATATTTTATTTTGAAAGTTAAAACAAATTCTAATTTTAAATTCATACATGTTACCAAGACAACGATTCGATCAAACCATCGAATATTGAAAGAGAACTTAAAAAAGATAATTTCTTGGATTAGGGGTCTATTTAGACGTCGTATTCGTATAGATGTCTCGAATACTGAGATGAGGTTTGGCTTGCTTTATTTTTTGGGTGGAAGTTGGTCTGGCTGAGGTGGAAGCTCCACGGGAGGAAAGAAATTCAATGGTGGAGTCTGATCGTAGAGAGGCTCAGATGGTGGAGAAAATGCAAATGGAAAGTGTTCCACTGGTTGATTTTGAGGTACGTCTGGGACCAATGGTTGTGGCAAGAAAGTATCTGGTGTCTGTGGAACAGGGAACATTGGAAGCTGAGGTACAGAATCTTCTGGTGGTATAAATATTGGTACAAGTGGTGGTGCTGGTGTGAAAACATCCGGTTTTGGAAAATCCAATCTTGGTTGTTGTGGGGTGTTTTCCGGGGGTGTGAATATAGGGAAGAGTGGTGGTGCTGGTGTGTATGTATCAGGAGTTGGAAAAACGAATTGTGGTGGTTCTTGGGCATTTTCGGGCGGTGTGAATATAGGGAAGACGACTGGTGGTGCTGGTGTGTATGTATCAGGAGTTGGAGAAACGAATTGTGGTGGTTCTTGGGGATTTTCGGGTGGGGTAAATATAGGGAAGACTGGTGGTGCTGGTGTGTATGTATCAGGAGTTGGAAAAACGAATTGTGGTGGTTCTTGGGCATTTTCAGGTGGGGTGAATATAGGGAAGAGTGGTGGAGCTGAAGTGAATTGATCAGGTGGTGTAGATATGGCAACAAGAGGTGGAGCAGGGGTGAATGTATCTGGTGGGAAGTATTTTTCTGGAGGTGAGAAGAAGGGGACAAGAGGTGGTGAAGTGGTGGTTTCGGAAGGAGGAGAGATAAAAGGGAGGAAAGGAAATCCAGGGGTACCAGGTGGTGACAGAAATGGAAATGTTGGGTTGTCTTGTGGAGGAGGTAAAGATACTAATGGTGGTGGTGAGGGACTCGGGGGTGGAGGAGATGGGACTAAAGGCGGTGGAGAGGATGGGGGAGGTGGCGATGGGGGTGGAGGGGATGGTGGAGGTGGCGATGGGGATGGTGGAGGTGGCGAAGGGGGCGGTGGAGAAGGTACTAGAGGTGGTGGCGGGGATGGTGGAGGAGGTGATGGAGGCGGTGGAGAAGGTATCAAAGGTGGTGGAGGGCAAGTTGAGGGGGTGGGCGGTGGAGGTGATGCTACTGGGGATGGTTGACAAGGTGGTGGTTGACATGGTGGTGGAGGTGAAGGAACAGGTGATTGACATGGCGGGGGACATGAAGGAACAAGCGCAGGTGGTGGACATGGTGAGGGACATGGAGGAACAAGTGGAGGTGGTGGAAGTGGTGGGGGACATGAAGGAACAAGTGGAGGTGGGGAAGGGACTATTGGAGGTGGTGAAGGAACAAGTGGTGGTCTTGGAGGAATCCGGCGAGGTGAGCGAAGAAATGGGTTGTTTGGAGATGATCTAGAGAAAGGCCACTGACCACAGGTTCCAAATAGGTAAGCAAACAAGGGGTCACAATTTGATGGTGATCTTCCTCCACCACTGCCTCTTGATCTCCGCCCGCTCCCGTGGCCTCCTTTTCTTGATCTCCCCACTCTGCTACTTCTCTTTTCCTCTTCCACTCCTCTAGTACTTTCCTGGTTTCGTTTAAAATCATCTCTTGCTTCTGCTAAAGTTGAAATGATCAAAAGCAGTACTATTATAACTATCCCAATATGTTGTCTCATTTTTGTTTCATGCATATGCTTATTTCAGTGTTTCAGTCTTATAATCAAGCTGAAAGCATTTATACATTGGAAAAGAAAGCTGATTCCATATGGTATCTCAATAGGTTCTTAAATGCTTCCATTTTAGCAATAAGATAGAGTGGCTACACTATGTAGGAAAGGTCAAAGATGAAACCAGCTAAGGTTTCTAAACATTGATGTTTGGCAGAAGTAAATGGTAGTGCATGAAGATGCATAGTTCTGTGTGCCATTTCTGATATCAACACCTCTTAATGCTGATGCTGAAGAAAATGTTAAGTAGACCTTGAGAGTTGTTCCATCTCCCAAAGGGGCTCTACTGCATTTATTTCTACTGAATGCTAATTTTTTAGTGTTCATTTATGTGTTCTTACTGTTACAGTTGCTTTGGAATGTATCTTTCTCTTCATTACACCCTAGTGTGACTAGTGTCGAGAAAAAACAATTGTAGAATGGTTGTTCGTTTGGTTCGAAGGGCTCATGCTTGGACTCGGCTCCTCTGGGTGCGAGCGGGTCTAACTCGTACCTGGCTTCGATTTATTCACAAGAAGTTGGCTCTATTTATCCGTTCATTTTTCTTCTTGTAAAGTGTGATTATGAATTATACGCACAGTTCCTTCATTTTATATTTGACCTGCCTTCGTCGTTAAAAATAGGCCAATCAAATATTGTAGCATATAATTAGAGTATATCATCAATACGGCACCTGAGATCACAATGCTGCTTCATATCATACTGTTTATATTATTATGTAAAAGTGGTATCATATATCAAGGTTTGTATCAGAAAACATAGTTCTTTAAGCTTATGAATCCTTGTTTTTGAGACAACAATAGTTGACCTGCAATATGTTGTTGTAAATTTGTCATTTTAGGGCCTGTCATTTTGGAGCAAAGTCGGCCATAATTGTAAGACATTACATTGTTCTACAATTGTGCAAAACATGTATAGAATTTTTAACCATATCGTTGGAATCTTCAGCCATTTCATTGGACAGAGTCATCCACAAATACAACGTCATGAGCATACGAGTGCTACCTAAGCTAAAAACGAGCGCTATCTAAGCCAGAATTTATAGTGATATCATATCGTTTCTCTATAGAATTTCTCTTCTGCTGAAACTATGGACATAGCTCGTTGGTTTTGTATCAACAGGACAAAATCTTTCGTCTGGATTGCCTATACAGGAGGGCATGTTGAACTCCATGACAGGCCGGTCCTGGCAGTGGAGATCATGCTTCGGAATCCCGGATGTTTTGTAGCTTACCGCCATGTTTTCAAGCAACCTACAGCACTTGTAGCGCCAGAAACCACTCTCATGCCTGGGCAGAAATTCTACGTTCTCCCTGGAAGGACCATCAGGAAACTCTTTGAAAGGAAAAGGAAACAATATACTCCTTCACTGTCTCAAGAAGTTCTTACAAGTCATCAACAACATACTAATCCTTGTTGTTCATTTTGGAACAGGAAGTCCTCAAAGCATCCTTACACTTATCTAGAACAATCCAATCCCAAAGATGATTGTTGGTTCTCAGGCTTACTGAAACGGATCAACAGTAAAGCCAGCAGCAATGATGCACGCAATAATGCACCATTGTCGGCTAACAATTCCCACGATGGGGGCTCTAACATGGAGACGAGACTTTGTCCCGCCAAGAAAGTAAGTGATTGGCAACCAAATCTCCAGAGAATTACAGAAGAATAATGCAAAGAAAATATATTATGTCCTTGTGACCATCTTTGTATAACTTTGATAACGGAAACGAGTTCATAATATAAGGAGCATCCTGCATTTCACTGGCTTAATCGTGATTGAGCATTCTGTGTCGCGTTTATGAATGAATTTCTTGGACTCGACGTAACACCTCAGTCTGGTAAACCATACTCAAATCATGTTCGCTTTTGTTTATAAATTCATCAGTTTTCACTATCTTAGGCCCCCTCCCGAAACATAATTCGATTTTAGATCTACCTAATTCGAATAGACAGAAATCACAACATCATTGTAGCTCTATTATCAGTCTCGTCAAAATTATAGTCATATACAGTTACTTACTCCGTTTTTATTCGAATAATACATCTCTAAAAAAGTCATTACAACAGGAGAGGAAATAATTGAGTTAGATAGATGCTGTTGTTGTTGATTCCTTAGGGGTCCCTCTCTTGTCATTCATTAAACTTTCATGATTACTTAAACATATAAAGTTGGTCAAAAAAATAGTAATCAAGGAGTATGTAAATCAAGAAAGTGCTGTCATGATGTTGAAAAAGCAGCTGATCAGATGTTTACTTTCAAAGGACAGATTCTTGGGTTTAATTAAACCTAATCAAGACATTTGAGATCAATATTCTACCATTAGAGATAATGGAAAAAAGGCTCCAAGGGCATAGCTCAATTGTGAAAGAGGTTCGCTGTTGTTATGGTAGCCTAGCCTCTTCTCACGGCGTCGGTCCAAGTCCTGTAAGGGGCATAATCTCGTGTTGAAGTGATAAACAAGCAAACCCACGTCCAATGACCCATCTGAGGTATATGCCGTGATTTACCGCCTGAAGTGTCAAGCGTGCGACCGGGACCTAAAGGTGAGGGATTCGCCTTTATAGTGGAAAAGAGACCCAACATTAAGATATTATTTGTACCAATTATGAAACATATCTTAGCCTTTGAAGCTTTGTCTGGTCAACCATATCCTTAAATCTAACAAACTCTCTTTATAGTTGGCACCTCAAATTTAGAAAATATACTACACCAAAGCATTCTATGGTCCATAAGTTTGGTTAACTATGTGTTGGTTTTGTATAGTCTTCATAGTCAGAGTCAATGTGAAGTAAACCTGAATTATATAGTGGAAAAAACATTCACACATTTGCAAAGTATGTAACTAACAATTGACAAATAATGTGACCATGAGTCATTTGTGGCAATGTTCGAAGATTATGATCATATGAGTCAATGTGATTGACATAAAAGGGAACATAAAATATTTGCAGATGGGGATCGTCGAGGCAATTACGTTGCTGAAGACTCGAGAACCAAAGGAGACGACGGTGCAGGCGAGTTTCTGCTTCTACATCTGCCTCTGGGTTCGGTGGGGGGAGGTGAAGCAGACGGAACAGGAGAGTTTCTGCTTCTACTACCACATTTAGTCAGAGGCGAACCGGATGAAGCCGAGGATGATGTAGATGGTGGCGTAAATCGAAATGACTGCCCAGCGGCCTTCTTCTTATCAGCTTCACAAACTTTGTCTTCAACAGTGTGATGCCGGACTTTTGTCGAGTTTAAGGTCACCGGAACAATGCAGCGGCACAAGAAACCTACAAGGTTACATAAATATTTCATTACATTACCAACATTAAATTGGATTTTCATGATAGCTTCAAATTTACATATACTAAAGTTTAGTGTCCCAACTTTATTAAACATATGCGTTGTCTCGAAGAATTCTACATGTATGACAACAAGATGCGACAAATACGATGAGTGTTTTCTGTATTAGACCAAATTATTTGCCAGTAACATTTTCATAATGAAAAAATAATATCATAAGTCCTAATCTAATTGGAGCCTTGGTGATCTAAGACTGACAGATTTAATCCTCTAAAGACTATTTTACAACAACATTTCCTTCCAATTCGCAATAATATAATAAAGAGTACTTGACTTTTTTTACTTAGATCTTGTCTGTTTTAGTAAATATTCTTCCAAAACTAAAAATACTATAATAGATTAATCCTCATAACAACTTTGTCACTTCTTTATTATAATACTCTCTCCAAATTAGTAGTTGTCATTTTAGCTTACAAAATGATCGGTTTTTAAACTGTGGTGTTACCTAAAATGACAACTGAAAAATTCAGAAGGAATATTGTTATAAATGGAAAGGAAAAAGTTAACTTGTAATCAAATGAATATAATTGTTAACCTCTAATAATCATACTAATCGTGTAACCTATAAATGATTTTACTTTAGTGAGTAAAATGATTAATTTACAATTGATCATATTTTAAAATTTAGTTTCACACCTATCTAAATCAACCATAAAACATCTACTTACCACCTAATCATAACCAACAAATCTCAAGTAAAAAAAAATCCTAAAACTAAGATTTGAATCAAGAAAATGAAACAATTAAAGTAATGAAAGTGGACAACTAACCAATCCTAGCAAGACGATTCACCCAACTGGGAATAGGATTCCCAGCAAGCTTGATACAAGCATCATTACAGAAATGGTTGCAATTCTTCGTGATGAGATTATAAGCATCTCCTTTATAACTCTCCCCAAGCTTCTCCATCACTCTCTTCACCTCTCCCACACACATCTCTGTCCATCCAATCAGTATCGATTTTCGAAAGGTAAATCCTTCACATTGCTTTGGCTCTCCTTCAAATATTCCAGTTGTTGAATACTCATGTGCTCCAAATGCATACTCCACATTATGCACTGCAAAAAAACAAAAGAAACCATAACTTAAATCACCCACGAGATCTCAAAAAACAAACTTAACCGCGATTTTAAAAAATCGCTAATTGGATGATAGTTGAATTGCGATTACCTGACACATAATGTGTCTCATCCCGACTTTGGGAAAAATAAATCCCACGTACATGTACAAACTTTTTATTGATGTGTCATCGAACACGATAACAGAGTTTAGTAGATCTGTTTTTTTTGTAACGCGTGAGTGACACAAAGTGACAAAAAAATGTGAGATGAAAGATATACCTTGGACACCAGAATGATAGACTCCGAGGCCTAACCAGTAGGCATAGCCATTAATGGGGGTAAGATCATAGACATTCAGATAAACTGGCACTGACCCTTTTCCATTCTTAACTGTTACTTTTCTGCACAACATTGTTTTGCTACAAAAACCAACTTTTGGACTTCAATTTTGGGACACCCAAACTACTCCTATGCAGCAGAGCAATTAATGCCTACTTGAACAAGAAAGTACCACCAAACCAACCATCGATTTTCCAATTTAGACACTAGTAATAAATATGGTTGGTATACTAATATGTATTTAAATCAAGAATCAGAATGGGAATAATATTTGGTGGTATGATAATTGACAAGAGTAACACCGGCGGCAAAAAGAGAGCCGCTCCTTAAACTTTAGGCTAAAGAAGATTGAATATATTTATGTGTATATATCTAATTATCTATTAACGGGAAAATGAGAATTTAGGGGGAGGGGGTGGGGGGGGGGGGGGGGTAGGGGGTATGGGGGGGTGATTTGTTGGAGTCTGAGCTGTGTGATCCAGAGGTTTTAAATATTTGAAAATTCTTTTGGGAGAAAGTAACGCATGAGTAAGTAGTCATAATTATGAGATGTAGTGGGAGTGTTTGATTTTATATTGGGGGTGATGCTTATCATAATAAATTAGCATTTAAATATAGTGGTTATGGTATGATGACCTGTAATTAACATGCCTTTTATAATATGCTTGGGAGTGTGAGGTCTAACATACCTTTTTCAGAATTTTTTAGTTGTTAACTTTGTTATTTTTATTACTACAAAGAATTAAGTGGAATGATATCTTACATAATTAATGAACAAAAAATATATTGATATTGAAATTTACTTATTATAATATTTTTCTCATTAAATTGGTGTGTTAAAAAATAAATTAGTGGAATAATATCTTACATAATTGATGAACAGAAAGTATAATGATATTAATATTTATTTATTATAATATATTTCTCATTAAATTAGTATTTTAAAAAAGAAATCAGTTAAATAATAAGTCAGAGTTTCAAAGTAATATAGTAGTAAAAGTTATTTGAAACAGCTAAAATGTGGTCTTATGGTACAGGTTAAGAAGCTAATAAGAAAATTTAATTGATAGTAATAAATTGTATTTGAAATTTGAATGTTACATACTCCGAGATTTGAACCCAGAAATTTCACAGAATGGGTGCTGGAATCGACGAAACGCGAGATTTGAACCCGAGGCCTCTTGGAAAGAGGCTCGAGTCCGATACCACTAGGCTAGAAGTCTTGGATTCCATGTTTAATACTTAACATATATCCTTAGTACACATTTTAGAAATACCCTTTTTATCATAACTAGTATGATTAGTGAAAAGTATAAAAAGTTGCTCTATCATATGTTTTCCTTAAAGACTTTGTATTTCCTTGTAATTCAAAATAGTTGAAAAAATGTAGATAAAATAAATTTGTGAGACACGAACTTTCAAATTCATTTAAAATATAGTGTAAAATTAATTTTCCTACTCAAACCAAGTTTTGTAAAGAATATTTTTTTAAAAATTCATACTTCATATATAAAAATTCTTACACTTTTTCTTATTTTGCCTAAAACTAGAAAAATAGAAATGTATAAGGAGATTTATTTTTTTAAAATTGAAAAAAAAATGTATAAACAACTGTCGACTTTCCTAAAACATTGTATAAAAGTACTAATAATAACCCAAACAAATGGAAATAGGTGGGTCTATATATTTAAAAGTACTTGTTAATGAGTGTTAATTAATGTGACAAACTGTAAAAGAAATGATTAATTTAAACTTCAAAGTGTCAAAAATGAAGTCCACAGAAAATCGGATTATTAGCTACATAATTTTTTTCTTTTTTTGTAAATTAACGATGGATGTGAATTTCGAACTTATAACTTTTTTGGTCACTAACAAGAACTTTTTCCACTAGGCTATTTGATTAACTGTATTAGCTACATAATTGAGTTTGAAATTATCATAGATGTATATATTTAATTTTTCTTATTAAATGGCAAGTGTAGATAATTGTATACTAGGGGCCAGGGAATATAATAGCATTTTGTAGTAACATTGACCAAAGAGGAACCAACAGTCAAACTTGTTTTAATTTCTTTGTTGGGTTTCGTTCGAACCTGTTCAGTGTTTAATAATAATGCTAAGTTGTTAACTTATTCAGAATTCGAAACATCTTAACATGGGATTCTAGCTAACTCAGAACATGATGTGTCGAGACACTATTATTTCAATTTATTTTGCTAATTAAATAAGTTACTAATAATAATCTAAATCAACTTACAATTGTATATACACAAATATACATTGAAGTTTTACATTATTTTAGTATATAAATCACAATAATTCTTTAACTGTCCTTCCTTTAAATGACATTGGAACCTCTATAGCCTTAATAAGTTCATTGAGTGTTGGTTTAATCACTAGAATTTAGACCAATAAATTATTTCATTCTCGTTTCAACTATATGTCTATAGCAATATATAATCTCTATGTTTTTTACGTGTGATCATTCCCACAGTTATTTTATAACCGTAATAACATTGTTCATCATATATGATATACGGTTTCAGTTCATCACACACATCACACCACGGTTTCAGTTCATCCCACATATCATATCACGGTTTCAGTTCATCACACACATCAAGACATCAAATTCATCACTCACATCTCATTAATAAGTAAATGTGGTCCAACAATCGAGGAGTTGCTGACTTCTTTGTCACATGAGTAGATATGACCATTCAAGGAATACTGAAAATTTAAAAATCCTTCTTTTCTCGTGCTTTTTGTGGTTAAATTTAAAGAAATATAATAATAAAAAGTATGGTTTGAAAATAAATATTTGGGTCTACCAGAAAAGATTTTTGTGAGTGCACTTATATGGAGGAATATTTTCTATGCGATTCTAACTGACAACATCGATCGAGCTGAACCAAAATTTTACTGATTTTGTTGTAAAAAATGACGCCGAACTGAAAGATTAGAAAGATCCAAAAGTGACAAATTAATTGGTTTTTGTTCTAGCATAAATCGAATAGAGTATATAATATATTCTTTAATATATTTATATATGTGATATTTTTTAAATATTTTACCCAATTTATTGTAATAAAAATAGTGCACAATAGCCCATTAGAAGTCCAAATCAAAATGTATGCCAAACTTGTAAAACTATTGTTGAAATCAGGTGGACTCTAAATGAAATCATGAATTTATTTTTTTTTCTTTTTATTGTTATAAGTAAAATTTGAAAATTGACGGAATCGAACATGTTAGGCATCAAAATCGATATCAATCGATGGATTCAGTTCAACTGAAAAAAATTAATAAGATCGATTTCACAAAAAACCTCACCTATCCTAAAATGTCCCTACCACTGCGATCCCAATTCGTGACGAAACCCCCCCCCCCCCCCCCCCCGCTCTAAATCCCTTGGTAGCACAAAACCCCAGTGAATAACACAAAGAGGTACCTAACTCTCCAATATCATCAATGGCTAATTCCATAATACGACAATTACAAAGAACATCAAAACCCATTCTTGTTCTTCATCAACAAAACAAACTCAAACCATTTATGACCAGCATCATTAACAACCTAAACAATTCTTGTTATTACACTCAAAAAAGAACCATCATATTAGAAATGCAGAAAAATTCATTTGAAGACCACATGCTCAGACTTCTTCGATACGAAATTCGTTACGAAATGGAGACTTCTCCTCCTTCCAAGGTATTCTTCACCATTTTTTTCACTTTTTGCTGTATTGTAAGTGAGCATTTTTCTTTATTGATTAATGGGTGGCTTGCGTGTTCTAAAAGTAGTAGACATTGGGGCATCTTGTTGTGTAAAGTTTGGATCTTCATAACTTCGATAGCATTGTAGATGTTGTTGTCTTTGTAATTCATTGCATTGTAAAAGTTTGCATCTTGATAATTTTGATTGCGATGTACGAGTTTGCATCATCCTGAAAAAATTGGTAGCCAAGATGACAATTCTTACTTAAGAGGAGTTTTTAACATTAAGTATCAATTTCTTCTACAACTCGTCGAAACTTTGTATTTTTTAGGTCTGAAGAGCACTATTTTGTCGAAAGATCCTTTGTGCAATTGGGGGCGGGGGTGATGGGGTAATGTAGCTTTTATGCTCTCAGGGTAGTTAGTTCATAGTTGTCGAGTTGGGAACTTCTTTTGTCTTACAGATTTTTCTCAGAAGTGCTTATGTGATCAGTTAATAGATTCAGCTTATTCTTATTTTCAGCTTAAGTGATTAGTTGTAATGGGCATAAGCGAGCATTACTATGTAAACAATAGGACGCTAATAGAAATAATTACCATAAAATTAATGCAAGTCATAGCATTTGACAACCAGTTCCATGTCATTGAGGGGTCACTAGTTCAATTAGCGTAGAAAATGAGATACTACATCATGAAGTTGGAAAGTCGAGCTTCTTGGTTTACATAGATAAATATGTTTTGTTCAGTTGGTTTACCAACTTCTTGCATCCTCTAATGGTAATTGTTAACTGAAAGCTTTTATACTTTTTCCTGTTGCCCTGAATGACACCCTCATCACAAATTGTGTGTTCTCCACTGCCATGATCAAAGCTTCTAATATCAAATTGTTGGATTTTAAAATATGGGGAAAAGAAAACCTTCAGTTTCTCTTATAAATTTCCTTTTTTAATTGTTAACTCAATTTTCCATTCTCTGCAGCCAGTGCCAGCGTTCAATACATTTAATGTGGATGAACGGCCTACTGAACAATGGATTAGGCTTACAAGGAAATTCAATGCCAATGAAGAAATAAAGCTAGAAGTAACTATGTTTGATGCTTGTGTGCCTGTTAAAAAACCAGGAGTAGATGAGGGTATGCAGCTGCGTGTTTCCATGCTTGTTCATATATGCAAGGGAGGAGGAAATAATGTATTGGAGTTTGTTTGCTCTGTATGGCCTGATAGCATTGAAATTCATAAAGTTTATATGCGCCCCCAAAAACGAACAGGCCAGCCTTATATGGGTCCGGGATTTAAGTATGTATACACAATTTTCTTATTCATGGCACCCATCACTTCATAGTTGTGAAATTTGCAAGTGATCTTTATTTGTGCTACTTTGGTGATCTATATGAAAGGTATAGTGACTAATAGCAATGTCGGTTTTACTATGTACAGAGAATTGGATGATGGTTTGCAGGATTCGCTTTATGAATACTTAGAGGAAAGGGGTATAGATGAGGAACTTGCCACTTTCTTACATAAATACATGAAGAACAAGGATAAAAGTGAATTGGTTCGATGGATGGAATGCGTGAAATGTTTTATTGAGACGAACTAGAAGAATGCTACAAGATCATCATATAGCTTGTTCGGAATGTCCGGATGTCATATTCTCTCCATCTGCAGATTTCCAACCTGTGGCAGTTCATTTCAGTTATATGCAGAAGGGGAGACTCGCTATAAAGAAGATAGCAACAGAATGAGATTTCTTTTAGAATGCATCCCATGTCTTTGTAAACAACCCTTCATTTGTGCTTATTTTGCTTAACTACAAAACTTCAAAGCTGGTGAAGGACTAAGTATTCAAGAGCTGGTAGTTTTCTATGACATCTTAGCTCGCCCACCGGTGAATTACTTGCAAGCTTTAGGAAATAATATTTGAGCTTGCTGTCATAAGCTGTAATATATTTCCTGAACAAAACTATACAGACTAGTTATTCAAATAAAGCCGGTATGTTTTGTGTTTTATTTGTGCAACATATAGATTATATCTCCGAAATGTTGCTATGATCCATAGAGATGCCATTTCAGGCCAGATTAGCTACAAAAATCTTGAAGCTTATATAATATTCTGAGATTAGCTAAAAACCTGTCACATATACTCTTTCAAAAACCTGTACTACTCTCATCAGGCCAACATATCAATGCCATAACCTTTGCTTCTTTTATTGTTCTAACGTATCATTATCTGTCATAAGACACAGATTGTATCACTCTTACAGTGAAGTCCAAACTCGGATTCATTTACTATATAGGAGCTGCTACCTCTATCCAAAACTGAGGAACAAGGGGAAACTGAAGTTTAGGAATCAATTACACGGTCAATTACTAGGTTAGCTAGCGTCTAGATTTCCTGCAAAATAACACGAGCCTATCGAAATGAAAACATTCAGGCGATGGAACAATCTGTGTCTAGGATTCCATTTGCCAACCTAATTGCTGAGCTCTTTGCTCCCACAGGGATGTCAACTTCTTTTCCTCCCTCATCAATGCTTCGGCACGTTCTCTAGCCCCCTCACACGTCTCTGTTGCCGTGTTGCACTTCTCTGCCTCCATCTGGTACGTGAAAGCCGCCTTTTTAGCAACACGCAAGGTGATATTGGCTTGGCGTGTATACTCTCCTACAACTTCTTCTTGTAGCTTCAATTCCTCGCTCAAGAGGTCCGCAAATTGTTTCTGCAACTCTTGTTTGAGATCTGGATCATTGCTCCCACAATCTGAAGATTAGAAAAAGGTTTTAAACTACACAGAGATAGTTGAAATGTGGGATATTCTTCTACCAGGATAGCTATCTATGGACTATAAGCAAATTTAGACATCATGTAACTCTAGGAGGAACTACGCACGAAATGTTATAAACCTCAGCTTCCCAACGACACTTGCATACCAATCATCCACCTAAATGTAAAAGTCTAACAGGGTTATTGTTATGGCTCACATACTAATCAAGACTGATCTAAAAGAGCAAAGAAAAAAATCATAACATGAAGCAGTGGTAGGATAAACCATCTAACGTCGCTCTACAGCTAAGCGAAAGGGTTCATTCAGGGGATGGAGAAGAGAGCCATACCTGTGGCAGAAAGATTAGCCAGGCCTGGAAAATAGAAATGGAAAAATGCATTAGCATCTAACAAAACAAAATCGTTAGGTAGATGTTTTCTCCTCATTTATTAGCAATATGGATTCATCAGAAAGAAGTCTCCTTGGAAATCCTAATTGATTAAGCCATACTTTTTCCGAACTGACCCAAGAATGAAGTGGAAACACTATCATCTATCTACCACTTGACGACACATAAGAAGCGTTCGATATAATATAATGACTCATTACTCATACCTGGTGCAATAGCGAGGAAAGACAGAGGAGGAGGGCAATGACATTTGCAAGAATGGCATCTGAAGAGCATAGTATGCTTGAGTTTCCAGTAGATAGCTGGCCCTGAAACGCATAATGCTGAAACAATAGCAAACGCAACTAAACAACACCTTAACCATCTGGATGTAGTATTATTACTATTACTATTATTACGTTTCTTCATCTCTGTAACTGCTTTCTACTTTCCTTCTTCTGTTTCCGTTTCTGAATATTATTATTGTTATTATAAGTAAGATTTTTGTGTGTTTTTAGGTGAGCCGACAAAGAGTGTGGTTTGTTGATTATGAGTTAGATCTTGATTCTTGAATGAGTGAGTCTTGTTTGCATGTGGGGATACTGAAAAAGAGGCTGTTCAAGTACAAGTGAATAAATGGAGAGTACACCTAGATGCGATTTTCAAAGCCACCATATGTGGACTACTTCATGACGGTGATCTAGTGTGGATTTCCTACTTTCTACAAGGACATCCTAGTCTACCCACTCTCGTCCTCGAGTAGACAGATAATTATAAATTGTACTATAGATATAGACGAAACCAGAAAAATTAACGGTTCTACGCATCCTATCGTGATAAGTAGAGGATGTGAATTATAATCTAGATATGGGCAAAACGAAAAAAAATACTAATTTATATGCAAATTTGGTCAATATTCTGAACTCGAGACTGGATTCAAATATATGAACACAAAAAGATCAAAATTTTGACGAGAAATCGTCAAATTGAGTTCGAGTCGAGACATACTATTTCATTTTTGTTAAACTGAACCAAGTGAAATATCATTGTTAGGATTTTATCGAGTCGAGTCATGGTTGATACATGCAACTTATGCAAGATCTGATCGAGTCGAAGTCTTATTTTCCTTCAATCTCTTTCCTGTTTCATCGGAGGGGGCATCAACACACTCACAGGTGACTTCGTTTACCCTTTTCACCAATTCATTCTTTTCAATCATCCATAAAACTATCACTTTTATTTTAGTTACATGCATAAAATGTTGCCAGAATTCTATTTATCTGAATAATTACTAGTCATATTTACCATTTTTACATGAAAACAGAACATTCTTGAAATAATAGTTTATTAAGTATAAGATGCAGAAATACCTCACCTAACGATAATCAATATGATGGGTTTTCTGGTTTGATTTGGAAGTCTTGTTTGAAGGGTTGAGTTTAATTTAATTGTTGTTGTTTACCCAATATGCAGAGATATCTTCTAAGAGATAGAAATTACTTTATTGTTATCAGCAAAAAGACGGTCTTTTTCTTTTTCAAATTATGTTTGATTCATAAAACATTTGGTGTCGATTGCAGTGGACTAGTAGGACTATCAGAGGAATATATTATTAAAAGGGTAATGGTGCAATGATTTCCAAAGAAGAAAGAACCAATTTTTTAGCACTAATTTGATTCATGTCACTGTACATCCGGATGAACATCAAGAAATTATTTTATTATGTCTCGATTCGATATGTTAGTCAAAGATATAAATTAGAGTTATATCCTTGGATATTTGGAAGCATGCCCGAATCCAATGTTATGTTTATTAATCCTTTCCCCCGTTGATAAGGAGTAGTTTTTGCTAATGGCTTTATCGATGGTGTTGACAGAATGCTGAACTATGAGATGAAAGATGCATTATTGTGTAGATTATATATAAATAACAGTATAACTAGTAATAATTTGAAGATTTACGACTGTACAGGACTCTGAAAGATAGTGTGCGAGGGAATGGAAAACAACGATCTTTGGCTAGCTTTGGACAAATTGCATCATGTTCTTTTTGGGTTTATTCTCACAATTGTGTTCTCCCTTGTTGCGACTCAACTTAGACACCCATATATCAGACGGAAAAATATTTGGATTGGTTGTATCCTCTCTTCTCTTGCTGGCATTGCTAAGGAGGTTGCTGACGAATTTGGATACTTCGGTTCTGCTGGAGCGTCCTTCAAAGACGCTCTTGCCGACCTCTTTGGTACACTACTAGCAGCTCTCACTATTTGTCTCTTTAAGCCACCTCCTTTCTGGCCTCGGCATAATCCATATGATCAAGCTGAAAAGGCCCTTGAAATGGTTTGAATTGAATTGAGCACTGAGTAACTTGATCGGTGTGAAGGCCCTTGAATTGAGGGATTGAATCGCAAAAGGTGTTTACTCTTGTGTAAGTTAAATCACTGTTTGAATGCATAATGCATCAATTGAATTGAATTGTTTCACTGGCTGCCATTCTTGATTTACCTTATGGATTTGTTAGTGAAATTTTGATTTAGGGTCATTCATAACCCATGAAAATAGAATCTCTTCCTCTCATTTGAGTCAATCGAATAGCCTAGTGGAAAAGGCTCTTGCCAGTGATCAGAAGGTCATGGGTTCGAAACTCACCTCATCACTAATCCACACACACACAAAAAAAAGCTAGATACCTCTAACAGAGCAGAAAATATAATGTGTTTTAGGTGGTTGGTTCTCTATTTTGCAATACACCAGTGTTGCCCACAGGGATGGGGATCGTTTCTGTTTAGAATTGTGGATCTTGTCTTAACTATCTAATTACAGGCATGCACCCAATTCAATTCTTGCAAATGATGATAATAAAGTACTTTTCCTTAAAGTACATAGTTGTCACGGTTTACCTGATTGCAGATGAATAAGTTTAGTTATACTCAAATTTAATCTCTTTCACTAAGGACAATCAATTGGTTGATTTATCCTTTTCATTGTAGTCGTCTTGGCTACACCTGTGTATAAGTTAGTAGAGGAAGTTTACTAGTTTTATGTTGCCGTTCTGAATTCTGTGAAAAATAATTACATGTTAAGCTAAAAAGTTCATCCCTGTTTTCAGCTGAAATTTGAACGTAGTCACTGAACCTTAGATAGTCGGTAAAGATGCTGACATCAGAAAACTGTTGTTGTGACTACAAGTGAGCAAGCAAGTCATTTGGATAATCTTTACCTTCATAATTGGGTATCTAGATTCTGTTTGCAATGTGATTTTCTTGAAAACTGTTAGTATGATGATGTCTGAGCTAAAATATGGTCGCAGCTTATCATGAGGATGTTTGGCTGAACAGTTTTTTACAACTTATATTTCTAAAAATATCTCCAAGTCCTAGTTTTTCTTGTAAGATCATAATGGTAGGCTTTTCGAAGAAGCTATGATTAAAAATTCGGATAACTATGAGTGGGATGTATTTTGCCCTGTTTAAACGTACCACGGGAACTACAGAAAATAAGTGTCCTGTTTGTCTGGATTCTCTGGAACAATTTGTTCTGAAACTTTATTTGGACCATTCTCTGTTTATGAGGATTTATCCATTGGACTGCTGATAGAATGAAGAAAGCCGAAAATCAGTTGTTGGACCTTGAAACTTATGCATTATCTATTAGAGCTGTGAAAGTTATTTGTACAATTTAATTTCAAATTTTCCACTGATATTTTTACTTTACAACCATCTCTTGCTCTCAGAGGTGTATTTATGCAATCTCATAAATCTTAATCTTGGGGTCTTCCATTACTTTGTTGCTTTGTTCTTCAAATTGATTGTGATGGATTTCTACAACAGATTTACTGACGGAAGCTGGGCGCTGCTAATGGCTTGTTATTATTGTTGTCATCTTTATCGGGTAGCTTGACCGCAGAATACACACCTGCTCCAGCTAGAGTTCCCAAGATTGGAGCTGTGAGATACACCCATATGGCTCTGTAGTTGCTTACAGCTACTGCAGGCCCCAGACTTCGTACAGGATTCATTGAAGCTCCAGTTGATGGCCTGCATCAGAATCAAACAGATACCAAAATATTAACTTTGGTTTTAGAAGACGAAACCAATGAGATCAAATAGGTTTCAGATATTGTTCGCAAGGTTCCAAGAAGTGATCTCTCTAAGGTTACTTGTCTCTATTAGCTACAGTTTGGCTTAGATGTCTATGGTGGTTCCATCAATATCAAATCACGGGTACAGTATCTATCCTGAGACTCAATTTTGTGCATGGTTTAATAGGCGTCAGTCGAAACTATGGTTCAGGGTTCAACATTGATCGGGGGAGGAGAATTCATCCACGGCGCTAAAAGAATAAATTTCTACATCCTCCTTTCTTATTCTTAGTGATCATTCAAATAAGAACTTGGAAATGCATTCAGTTAGAAAATGAGATGCATAACAAGCATCACTAGATGTAGAATAATATAGTTACCCTGCTATGAGTATGTTGAGCATAACAGTAGCTCCAACCGCGATTCCGGCCAACTCTCCCACCTGCAAAAGGGGGTTATAAGGGGGAAAATTAGACCAACCAACAAGGCCACAACTTGCCATGCATGTTAAAAAGATTCTTCTATAGATGACCTACCATGTGCAAATAACATTCATAAAATATGCAGACATACACTGCCAGTGAAGTAAAGATTCTTGATTACTGTTTTAATTATATTTAATTTCATATTGAAGATGTAAGATGCACGTTTCACTTCATTTTTTTATATATTTACACCATTATTGTTTGAGCAAATCTTGGATCAATTAATGTTTGCTGCCATTTTACCCTTTGACTGTTGCTTGTTGATGAATTATTGGCAAGTGGGGTTGCACACTTGCACCTATGTCTTCAAAATATATCTTAAACAAAATCAAATGTAGGAAAAATTGTGAACGTAATGCGACTCTTGAGCTATGGATCAAGTTTATCATTTCACTAATAAAAAAGAAGCAAAAATATATTGAAAGGGCTTACAGCTTTCGTGTCGGTGGCAACTGCAGTGACAACAAACATGAGGTTGAAGCTGATGATGAACTCTAAAGCAAAAGCTTGACCATATCCTACAGATGGTATTGTTACTCCACCATTCATTACAGGATGGAAAATGGCCTTAAGTATAAAAGAAGCACAAAATGATGCCATTACTTGAGCCCCAATGTACACTGGAACCTACCAAATCAAGAATTGGACCTACCATTAATTCACTTCTAAATAGTATTGTTTGTTTCTATATTTGAATGAACTATAGTTGTATAAGTAGTCTTTTTTGAGTGGTCAATGTGATATACCTGTTTCCATGGAAAGTGTTTGAGAGCAGCAAAAGCAATTGTGATTCCAGGATTAAGATGAGCCCCTGAAATGTGACCAATTGAGAAGATGATGGTCATGACTGCCAGCCCCGTGGAGGCCGCGCATCCAATGAGTGTTTCGGAACCTTGTGTCTTCTGGTTCACAATTGCTGTGGCCTCTGAAGCAAACATCAGAATCAGTGTTCCTATAAACTCAGCTGCCACCTACCCAAAGGAAGCAAAATGTTGTTGAAACAGAAGATGATGAAGATACCAAGATATTGTTTTCAAATTTTCGTTACTTTACGAAAAAAGAACAATTTGTTTGTTCCAACAAACCTTGTGTTGGTATTAGTTACCTTTTGTGCAAGTGAGATCGATGGAGGAGGCAATGCGCATGAAATAGGAGGTAAAGTTCCATCTTCCAATTCCCATGGTTCTACACTGAAGCATTTGCAGCTCTTGAGTAGTGATTTCGGCCTGGAGAAATACCGATGCCTCTCCGGCCTGAGTCCACCAAACAGCGGAGCTCCAGGAGTTCCTGGTGTTACAGGAGTTGAAGGCATTGATCCAGTATCTTCATCATGTTCCATTTCGACAAAAAAAAAAACGCTTCAAATTGACAATTTGATAGTGAAAGAAGCTTGAGTCCTTTATTCGACTGTTTGCATGAATGTTGCTCCTACATATAGTCCCCTTGAAGAGTATTGACTTGAAGAAAACAAAGAGATGGGTGTAGAAGAAAAAAATGTAATGTAAGTTTGAGGGCAAAGTGAAGAGGTATATGATATTGATGAAGCTCTGCATTAACTACTTAAAAAGACTTCAAATCTGAGACAAAAGTCAATGTCCTTCTGTCTCTGAATCTTGATCTATTTTTTACTCATTTCATTATTCATTTACTCAATAATTATTCACAACATCATTTTATTAAGCTTCTTAGTTGTCACAAGAAAAAGTGTAGGTTCGTATATATCTAGGATTATACAATATCAGGGGGAGAATCTTGTCAGTTTCTCATTGCTAGGAAGTGAGATCTTCTATTTTAATCTTATATGGGTAGTCCAGGCTCTCTTTAGGAGAAGTTGATTTTGTGAAAATGTATGAAACATCGATGTACTATTTGAATAATTTCTTTTACTATTTCATTTGATTATATTTCGAGATCAATGATATTTATCCGTGATATATGGTCAGAGTTTTTAATGCATTCTCGGTAATTATTAATGTATAGTGCATACGATCATGCTCGATATGCTCAGACTCCACCACAACATACCAATTGAGCAAGAAGTTCATATCCAAAAGAACGACATGGAAGAACTCAAGAAGACACAACATAGCTTGAGGTTTATCCAGTGCGCACTCAACAAGTAACGATTGTGAGACCCTGTTACAAAAGAGGACGCAACATATCTAGAACAGGCTACTGGCTACATTACCTCATTAGTACTCTTCTCTTACAGAACAAAAGTTGCAAAGACATTGAGTAACAATAATTAACATAGAAAGATTAAAAAATGAACTTTGATAATATAGCGTATAATTAAACTTGATCTTGATGAGCTAATATGAGCTAGTCTGGTTCAAGACTTTTAATGGGCTTTAGTCATGTTAATATTGTTTGGGCCGTTGTGTTATTTGGGCTGTTTAGCTGATAGTATATATATATGTTTTTAGTTCTTTTCTATAATATAAACATATGAGAAACATTAGGAGTATTTTTCTTCTTCTGCAATTATTCAATAAAGCTTTCAATTAGGTTTTCTTCTTCTTCGATTTCACTATTTCTTCTTCGATTTCACTATTTATCAGATCTGGGAGTAGTTGTTGTCCCATATAAATGTGAGATGTAAGCAGGACAATTATATATAAGAGTGAATTTCAATGACAAATGAGCTAATATTAGATAAATAAAGAAAAACTTATTAAAAAATTTGGATATAAAGAATGACCAACTTAATTGATGGGACTTCATCATTTATTAAATTCCACACATTACGGATATAAATCGTGTGAAAGTTCAAGTCTTTAACAATGTAGAATTGGCTATATATTATTGTCAATAATAATAACATTCGTATTCTTTAAATAAGTTATAAGGAAAAGTTAAAAATATGTGATACTAACTATAAGAAAGTAACTAATAATATGTTAATAACAATAATTTAAACGTTCAAGCTATAATGGATTGAAACAAAGAAAGAATCACACATTTATGTATGGTCTCACACTAGAAGATACTCGAAATGTAACATCTTCAATGAGTGGATGCAAACAAAGTAAGAATCACACATTTTTGTATGGTTTCACACTATAAGATACTATAGCTAGGAATGTAACATACTCGGTGATTACACATATATCAATGAAATTATACATTATTGAGATTGTAACACTTTGTTTTGGAATTTCAAGGATTTTGTGTTACTAGATTCGATTAATAATTGGCTTTACAAATTATCACAATTTTTTCGACATTTTGATGGTATGTGTTTCGCATTACCTGCCATTTCTTATTAATTGCATCACAAATCATTCCGCTTTACAAATTATTGTTGAGCTAAACCATATATATAATTACGCTCACACCGCATTGAGGTGAGGCCGCTCCAATGGCTTCATTTGTGTCTCATATAATTTAATTCTAACAATTTCAAATGACTTCACGCACTCTGATACTTTAATTTGTAACGCCACCCTCATGGGTCTTTGTAGGTCACCAATTTCATGATTGCTCCCAATTAAACACGTTTTACTAAAGAGTTCGTTCTTATGATGAATCAAGTGAATATGCATTTTAATGAAACGAGTAGTTGACTAATTTCATTTTTATCACAACCCAACATTTCAGGTGGGGTTCTACGAAGAATGTAGACATTTTTAAGACTGTAGCCTCACCAACTATCTAAAATTAATAACAATTGTACAATATAACAAAATAAAATAACAAAAAACGTAATAAGCATTCCTTTTATGTAACAGGATCATTTGGCACGTAATAGCTTTTATGTAATATGACACAAAACTAATCACTCATGAGTAATGTAGTAGCTGATTAATTAATTTCAATTAAATATACTCTAACAAAAAGTTAGATGTATAAAAGTTTTAGTGGCGTGCCACTGATTATGTCATCGCCTATTAGTATGTAGTATCAAATGGCTTAAGTTAACGTTTGAAGTCTACTTAATACGCATTTTATGTATAAGAATTACGGATCTCGTTACGAAAAAGACCCAACGAACCCATACTTTTCTTGTGAATAGCTAATAGATAACATTTGGCAATATTGTTCTTCACACTCTGTAGTAATATTAATAGTTTTAGTTGGTGGTTGAGTTGGTAAACATATTCTTCTATAAATACAGACCAAATCTTATCATTCTCATTACTCCAACAACTTTCTCTTCGTTTTTAATTTCTTCTTTTAATGTATAAATAATTATAATTTTCTCCCATTTCCAAGAACTTACTATATAACCCTTCGTAACCTTACAAATAAATACAACCCAAACAGCCCACATTTCGACGTTCGTTAGCTACTACATTTTTTCGCTTAGACGACACTAAAAAAATCAGTTATATTAACATGCCGTCAAGTGGAGGCGGAGTCGTCTGTGTTACCGGCGCCGGAGGCTATATTGCTTCATGGCTAGTTAAGTTCCTCCTTGAGAAAGGCTTCACCGTTAGAGGAACCGTTAGAAATCCAGGTTAATTAATTAATGCATAATTGGGTTATGTTACGTTCCTTTTTTTTAGTTTTATGTATGTAGAAATTAAAGTTTTGGGGTGGAAATGTGAATTTTGTGTTTTTTGGGGGTGCAGATGATCCAAAAAATAGGCACTTGATGGAATTTGAAGGAGCAAAGGAGAGACTGAGGCTGATGAAGGCCGATCTTCTTGATTATGAGAGCTTGCGTGAAGCCATTAATGGTTGTGATGGTGTTTTTCATACTGCCTCACCTGTCACAGATGATCCCGTAAGTGTATTTTAATTATTTTTGTAAATTAGCGATGAAATATAATTTTTATTTTTTTTTATAAATTAGTGACTATATTAAATGTATTAATGTACAAAAAAATAAAGTACGTAATATTTGATTTCATTTTAATGTATTAAATCATAAGAAATATGTGTACTTTTCATCACTTACTGAGATACCAATGATGCAAAGATCCTTGCTGTTGTTAACTGAAAGACAAAATAATTTGTCGTTATTACATAAAATACCAAACATCCAATTACTCAAGAAAAGGAAAAACTATTCTCCCTAATACTCTAGTTTGAAATTTTTTATTTCAATAAAAATTTGAACCTTTTATTTTTAACACATTTTGATCATATGTTCGCATTGATTTCTTATTAATAGATATGTGCTTCAACATATTCGTCTAGAGTTCGCTTCATGAACATATAATCATTCATGTCCCAACACCCAACCCCACAAACCTCATATCCACTCCCGATTAATCAAGGTTGAATATTAATATGTATTATCTCCGTCCATAAAACATTATCACATTTTAAATTTTATTAGTCAAACATTATAAAATTTGACCATGAATTCTCATTAAACGATAAGAAATAATATAATCTTGTGGACCTTGTTAGATTCGGCTCAATATATATTTTTGAAATATCAATTTCTTATAATGTTTTCACATATAAAATAATAGATATGACGTTTTAAATCGTGTTTTATTGATCAACAAAAATTAAAATGTGACAATCTTTTAGGGACGGACGGAGGGAGTATATTTCTAGTAATTATAAATTATGGTTAAAATTATTAGTTAGACAAGTATATAAATTAAAATCGAAATGAAAAAACAATGATGGAACACAAGAAGACCGTAATTATTTTTGAAGATAATTACAAAATGCGAAAAAGAGACACATAGGGCAACAAAATAATTATTGCATTTCAAGTGCAAATGTGCAATGTGCTTTTGTTAAAGTTTGTCAATATTTTATTTATCACGTACTACTATAAATCTACTTTATTGCATATTAATAGTATCATATCTTATCTAAAATTTATGACGTGGCCCAATATATGGATTATTTTAGGAACAAATGGTGGAGCCGGCGGTGAAAGGGGCCAAAAATGTGATAACGGCGGCGGCGGAAGCCAAAGTCCGGCGAGTGGTGATGACATCATCAATTGGAGCAGTTTACATGGACCCCAACAGGCACCCTGATAAATTAGTGGATGAAACTTGCTGGAGTGATCTTGAATTTTGCAAAAACACTAAGGTCCTCTAAGTAAATTTTTTTTTACTCTAATGATCATCATTATCTTAACAACTCTTTTAAAAAATGATTAATTCTACTTTTCAAAATGTTTACAACCCTTTAAAGTCTAACCAAATTTTATTATGTGTGTTTGAATTTATTTTACTAAAATTTTGTTAACTTGCTTTAAGTATACTTTACTCAATTCACAATCTAATAAGTTGAAGTGTGATAGTATAGATTCTTGACGACAAAGTGAAAGTGTAATACTTCAATCGTGCTCAAGTCTAATTAATCACGTCATACGAATAATATGAGTCTAGTGTTTACGAGTATTACTCACAATGTTGATGTCCGTATTTGGATCCTACAAAAATAAATGTCGTTTTTTCGTGAAAAAAGTTTATTCCCATCAATCCAACTCGACTATAAGAGCGAAATTCGATTTCTTTTTTTTGTGAATTAGAATTGGTATTGCTATGGGAAAGCAGTGGCTGAGAAAGCAGCATGGGATGAAGCAAAGGAGAAAGGGGTGGACCTAGTTGTGCTCAACCCTGTTTTAGTGCTGGGACCATTATTGCAACCCACAGTGAACGCTAGTGTGGTGCATGTACTCAAGTACGTTACCGGTTCAGCTAAGACATATGTTAATGCCGTCCAGGCTTATGTGGATGTTCGAGATTGCGCATTGGCTCACATTCTCCTCTTCGAGACTCCCTCTGCCTCCGGCCGCTACCTCTGCGCCGAAAGCGTCCTCCACCGAGGCGAAGTCGTCGAAATCCTAGCCAAGTTCTTTCCTGAATATCCGGTACCTACCAAGTAAGTTCGTTTTAGAATTCATTAATATTTAGTCATCAGTCGATTTTTTAGAAATCGATAGTTATAAAATTTTGAACTACTCTTATTATAGATATACCATATTTTTCCTTCAATATTATTCTAGAAGACGTTTCTGATAGGATGTTGATTAGGAGAGTGTTTGTCATGGAAATACAAACACATATAATTTTATATGTTGATGCATGCATGAAATAATAGGTTTACCTACTTTTAGAATTATTAATTTATTATACAAGTTAAATAAATTCTACCACTACCTAGAAAGAAGAGATGCTTATTGGCATAATTACCAAACTTGAAGAAAAGTATGGGAGCACATATAGAACAGGAATGTATGTTGTTCTCTTCTTACCTTACCTACTTTAATGTCACAATCTTACCAATAAGTGGACCATTTCCCATGGTGTTACTTACTTATCATTAACCACTACAAACTTGTCCTATTTCCCTTTAATTAGTTGTTGGTGTGAATTGGTGGGGTCTCTAGCTCATTGCAACTCATTGGATTTGGATGTCATACATTCCCCATGTTTTCTATAGACTAGTCTATTTTCCTATTGGTGTTCATTTATGATATTTGCATGATGTAATGATGTCGTCCCATACTCCCATGTTCCCGGAAAAAATGATCTCAAAATGAGTTTGGATCACTTGCAACACTTTTATGCCACACTTCTGTTATAGATCAAGGCCCTAATTATTGATCATATCCTATATTATGTTTTGTACGATATTTTTATTTCTTACAGTTGATTGAGATATGTTTATACGAATGTTGTAGGTGCAGAGATGAAACAAAGCCGAGAGCGGAACCGTACAAGTTCTCGAACGAGAAGCTAAAGGAGTTGGGATTCGAGTTCACGCCGGTGAAGCAGACATTGTATGATACTGTTATAAGCGTGCAAGAAAAGGGCATTTTACCGCTCCCCAAACCAAATGATGAACCAGTTCGGGTGGAGCCTTGATTAGTCTCTGTTTTCAAGTTGCTTTCGTCTAGGGAGCACTAAAATAATGTGCCATCTTTAAAAAAAACTGGATTTGATTAAGCAAGGGAGCACTATACTTTTAAAGTAGTTGCTGTTTTTCAATAATGTTCTATAGTAACTTGATTTGATAAGTGTATTTTCTTGAATGGAAGAATTAATTATTGCCTATATAACCTTATATAATCAAGGTGAAGCCACTGAGCTATCTATCAAGTTATTTTTAATTATAAATTAGCTACTCCCTCTTTTTCTTAATTGGAGAATTATTATCCTAAAATAAACAACTTTTTTTTATAATTTGGTAAGAAAAGTAGAGGGAGAGAATATAACTTTGCATCTACATGTGATTTATTAAAAGCAATTAAGGATTAATGGTGTTTCGGACATAGCTCAACTGGTAAATAAGTAGAATGTAAATAACCAAGACCCTCCCTTTTCATGTTGCAACCTGGGGGGTGCGTAGTGAAATGGTTTCTGGCTTTTTTTAGAAATTTATGGAAATATATGTTTATATGAATGATTAATGAAAAGTATTCATATGCACTAAACTCCATATCTTGAAATTCTATTTGATGTAGTCGTAAGTCGTAATGTACTCAATTCTTCATCAAGATTTAAGGGACTTTTAACTTTTAATATAATAACTGATAAAAGGCTCAAACTCCACCATCCACTGATCCACACCACCCGAACTGGGCTACAGTCCACAACATAAATACCTGGGCCCATTATAACAGGGCCTGACAATTGAGGAACAACCGAACAACGGGACAAGCACGACTGCACGAGCCAGACTATTAGGTTCAGCTTAGAGGTTGGCTGCGGTACCTTTATCGAGTGGCCCGGCTAAGTTCCCAGCTTTTAGCCCAAGGCCCCGATTCGACCCCCCTAAAAAACCCGAGAGTACTCGGCCCGCAACTCAAGGTATACCTTTTTTGTCAAAGAATATTATATTGAAAATAAATCCTACACTATCGGGGAAGAAAAAATCTACATTACAATGAGGTAGAGGCATCTGTTTTTATTAGGATGTCATGTCAGGACTTGAACCCAGACCTCCAATTATGGAGACTGGATCGATAACCACACCTCACATGAGTATTCTCGCGGTTGTCCAATTTGTTGTACATAGTAGCAACTAAAATTAAACATGGTAAATTGTACATCATAATTAATAATATTATTTAGCAAATGAAGTATAAGATGCTTCAGTTTATACTTTTTTAATAATATAAAATTGTTTAATGATACATATATATTATTAAATATTGTGATAAACTTGTAGTTATATAACAAAAAATGTTTAACCTTAATATTTTAAGAAATAATTAAAACTTGTTTGCTTAAAATCATGAAAGTTAATTTTGAATAAAAACATAAGATGCATTGACATATTCACATATTATTCTTTAAATATATAAGTTATTTCATGTATTATAGTACAAGAGAAATATTTATTATAATGTTATAAGGTAATAAGAATTGTATGTATATTCTTTTTCAATTATATTATAAAGTTTATGCAATGTTATAATACGATTAAATGTTAAAAGTCTATAGATCAATTGGCAACAGAGGGAGTAGCCCAAGATCTTATATATTGACCCGGGAGGACACCGATATTCGATGTGGGTGTGCATCTTAAGTTCTTAACATTAAAACTCATTTTTATTGCATAAATAACTACTTATTAAAACTTGACTCTTTTTCTTCTTGAATTATTTCGGTTATGTTATTATCATTTTTTTAATCAAATTGCCCAACAAATAAATATTAGGTTATCAACTTACTATCAAAGTTACGATAAAATCATAGTTTGGAACGAATTGATGACTTTACAACAATAAATATTATCACTATTTTTCATTTTAATACTATCTTTTTGAATAACTTATAAAATACTGTAAGTGGAATTTATTTATTTATTTTATATTAATTTCCGAACTTCAAAATCTAATTAAAAACATCCTCTATGTAAGGTTGCTTTCGTGGTGGAATATATTGCTTCAATTAGTTGATGCAACATTGCAACAAATATTCCACTATGTTTGAGCCAATTGTTGAAAGAATAAATCATGAAATATCAACCCTTTAATACTGACCAATAATTTGTACCAAAACTCATCAATTAAAGACTACTATCGTTCATTCAAGATTATTGATGGATTTAACAAATTAAAGACAAACTTTTTGTCACTTTGTGCACGTTCTTGGTTCCTGTATCTTTGGATTATAATTATTGAGGTATTGAGTTTTATTTTATTTAATTAATTGTCGATTACCTTTTTAATTTTTAGTGGTAGTCAAGCTAGTCAGCTCAGGCATATTATTATATTCAACCAAAAAACAGTTGTTGAGTATTGATAGCACATTATTAGCATAAGTAGATTATCTTTTTAGTGGACTTGCCTAATATTGATTTGCCTGTTTCCTAATTTTAACTTCACTTCATTCTTGCTTGATGATCTGGTGTTCATTAACATTTTCATTTTTACATAAATATGTTTTTTTACCTCTTTTTAGTTTAAATTTAATATTTCAAACTTATTTTCATTGTAGTATAATAAATTGTACTACAAGGAAAACAGGGGAATCTCTTTCGTTGAGGGCAACAAGGCCAAATGAGAGTCACGACCCGGCCATTTTTTTGGAGCAGATTAAAGCTCAATGCAATTTCTAATTAGAATTTTTTTTTACTTATCAAAAGAGACTTCTTATTATATGAGACCAAATACAAACTTTGAATAATCTTCGAGTTCTATTCCCTGAGGTCATAAGATTAATAAGTTGTAATCTGCATTATAGTGAAATCACTTTTAATGTTTTTATCTATGGATTAGTCATAACACATTGTTAGAGATACCATGTCATAATATGGTATCCTTTATTTCCTGCATTTTGCATTAATTCTTTGTCTAAGTCATATATAATACAGTACTTTAATTCACTTCCGCTACAACATTATTACAAATATTATTAGAAATTAACCAAAAATATGTAGGGCAATATTTAATACTCCCTCCGTCCCTAAAAGATTGTCACATTTTGACTTTTGGTGGTCAACAAAACACAATATAAAACATAAATATCTATTTTTCTACATGCGAAAAAATTATAAAAAGTTAATATTTCAAAAATATATATTGAGACGAATCTAACAAGGTATCACAAGATTATATTATTTCTTATCGTTTGATGGGAATTCGTGATCAAATTTTGTAATGTTTGACTAACAAAAGTCAAAATGTGACAATCTTTTAGGGACGGAGGGAGTATATTATAAAGGTAAGGGGTGTTCGAGAAATTTTGAGTGCTAAGTCAATCAATTTATTTTCAATTTCAAATATTATTAGATACCAATTACTACTCTTATCAGTGTTAAAATAACATGTTATTACAGAATAAACATTAATATTTTTTCAAAATTAAAAAGGGACCATGTCCGTTGAATCTCTTCTAAACCTCGTCATTATCGCTAGCCCCACTCTTTTCCCATTATCATAAAATGGAACATGGTCTTTAAACAGCCAATTGTCCGAAGCCATGGGCGACACTAAGACATGCAATTATTTATCAGTTACTCATCCAATGTCCAGAGAAGTTGTTTTTTCTCTATTGATGCCGACTGCTGAATTGATCCTTGACAATAGTTGTTCTACATAATAATAATAATAATAATTAAATATCAACCTCGAACCTTCTCAAACTTACTAATTGCCACCTCTCAACTCTGCCCCCAGCCCCCACCAGTCCACCACTTGACTTATTAGATAAGATATCCCATTCAATAATTGAGGATTGGAAGTTACAAGTACAACTCATAATGCCCCTATTTCATACTTCATGAATCATGCATGTGCCAAATTCTGATGCAAACCAAATTAACCGAAGATTAAAGTTAGGTTATCGTAAGTTATCACAAGGGTAAAGTTGCGTGTGTACTATCCAGCGTCCTTCGTTACTCAGTTTAGGTCGGATTTGGGAGCGTTCATTGGGACATGCATGTTGATAGTTGTAATGTTGGGACGCGGTTTCCTCCGCAACGTATATGCAAGGAATCTATCTCTTTATTTGCATAGAGAGATTTTTAGACACGTCTTCAAGTCTGTTGAAGAAGACTTGAACTATACAAAATGTGATTTGTTGGAGGAAGCATCATATACCATCTTTTTAAGGTAGTTATTCAGTATAATATCTAAGGGTAAAACTAAACATAACACATATATTTATATACAACATTATAATTTATAGCTCCATACGTTTGAGCTATAACATGGAAACACTGGAATTTAGAATCCAACAGCTATAAAAAATGCTGAAAATAGCCATATTCCAATACAAAAATGGAGCAACGATTATAGTTATGACATATATGGAGCAATTTGTGCCGTTTGGACATATATTTGATAGCCTAATCTTGCAGGCAGTTAGTCCTGGCATGTATTCTCACCCTGCCAACTCCAAACAATGTCCTTTAGTGCCGGCCGGACGTCCTCTTCGCAGAACTTCTTGTACTCTAATGTGTCACCGGAGGATTTGGAGAACTCGACCACGGCCACCTCGGGAGCCACCTCGAATACCTCTGCCACCACCGATAACTTCCCCTTTCTCCCTTCATAACTCCCCTGCATCTTAACCTTGTACTCCTTAGTGCACACTCCAAAATTCAACTTCTTGGCTAATGATTCCAGCTTTGTCATAATTGCTGAAGCAGAACATCTAGATGTAAAAAGTGACCCTGACTTTCTCTTGTTCTCAAACATGTTGGACAAATCGAAGCCTGATGACATCGAGGATATGAACTCGAATGCATTGTAGAACGGTGGGGATGATTTCGATCTATGGAATTCGATGTCTTTCCCCTCTTCTTTCAGATCAAGAGTTTCTAGGTTCGAAAATGTGTTTGACCTACTGAAACCTTTCAAGAACCATGGACTCCTCATTATACCATCAATTGAGATTCTTTTCGCAGGATCCACAACCAAGAGCTTTGAAATGAGCCTTTTTGCATCAGGGGAAAACCAGGGCGGAAATTCGAATTCGGCTTTGAAGATTTTCCTATACATCTTCATCATATTTCCATCCTGAAATGGCAAAAAACCAGCTAAAAGAACATAAAGAATCACTCCACATGACCATATATCTGCCTTTGCTCCATCATACCCTTTTTTCCTCAACACCTCAGGAGCAACATAGGCTGGTGTACCACACTGAGTGTGCAATAATCCATCATGCCTCCTATGTTCAGGCAAAGCTGATAACCCGAAATCGGAAACTTTCAAATTCTCATCTTCATCCAGAAGCAAATTCTCAGGCTTTAAATCGCGATGATAGACACCTCGGCTATGGCAGAAATCAACCGCGCTTATTAGCTGCTGGAAGTACTTTCTAGCTACATCTTCTTTGAGCTTCCCTTTGACAACCTTAGCGAATAGCTCGCCGCCTTTGATACACTCCATGGCTAAGAATATCTTCTGTTTTGTAGCCATTACTTCTTTGAGCTCAACAATGTTGGGATGCTTAACAAGATGCATGACAGCAATTTCACGTTGGATTTGCTCAATCATGCATTCTTTCTTGACTTGATCTTTGTTGATCACTTTGATTGCTACACTCTCACAAGATTGAAGATTCTTGGCATTATACACCTTAGCAAAAGTGCCTTGGCCTAATAACCTCCCCATTTCATACTTCTCAAAAATCAAGCTATTTCTTGTTCCATTCACAACTGGTTCTTGATTTCCATATCGATAATCGACCGAAATAGTCTCCATTGATCAATGAGGGAATTGAAAATTCAGACTTGGATTTTTTTTAGGTGTATAGTAATGGTTATATTTGAGTCAAGGTATATATATGTTGCTAACAATGTCTCCACTATAGTTGGAAATATTTGTTATGATTTTATTAATGGAACATCATGTTTGGTTGATTATTGTGAAGTTGTGGTTGTGGAGTGGGACAATTTAGGCTATTGGGACACATCTTCAAGATTCAAGAAGAAATATTTAAGAAAAATATTTGATGGGGTGGGGGGGGGGGTGAAGGAGCCTAATTGAAGCTCCAAATGTTGTTGCAACTTTGGAGTGGGGAGGAGTGAGTTGTCCACTACTTTAAAAAGATGAAATAATGAGGGGTGTAGAATAATATTTTCTTGACTATGGGGTAGGGAATATATATATGAATACTCATGCAAGAAAATATCTCAAGAATATATTAATGGTCAATACCACCCAATGGAAATGGGACAAAAGATGGTGATTTAATTTCCTAATTGAATTATTGAGGAGTATTTTCTTATTACATTAAAGTATCATTTCTTGATGTTGAGATGTGGGGAAGATTCATTGTGCTACTCAATAAAATTGCAACCTTTGGTTGGATGGGCCCCTTTACATAACTACCCCTCTAAATATTTAGACAAATCTTCAAAGTTTGATTTCTTGGAAGAGTTTTAAGTTAACAAGTTACAAAAACAGTGGGTGGGGGGTGGTGGGGGTGAGGGGGGGGGGGGGGGGGGTGGACACAAGATAGGACATTGCAGAGCCCATGGTTTATGATATTAGGATGTTCCTAGTACCTAAGGGAGGTTAGATATCACTGTAGGCACCCTAAATATCTCTTAGTATATACAAATATCTCTAAACAAGTTTTTTGAAGTGGATGAGATTGTTTGTAGTTGTTAACACAGAACCAATAATGAGATTAGTTGCATACACCTTTCTGGACATGGAAGTATAGTCTGGTAGTATTAAGAAAACAAGATAAGGAAAGATAACGTCTTGTAGTCCATCTTTGAAGAGTATGAGGTCCTACATTGAATTACTTTATGTAAGATGATTGTAGTAGTTTACCACCTGTCCACCCGTTACATCTAATCTTCGTATCGGATAGTATCTTCTACCTCATTTTGACGCCAGTCATAGTAGCTTAAGCTTTAGTTTATTATAAATAACGAATAGTTACGATGTAACGTTCAATACATAATAAACACTTTCATTAAGAAAATTTATTAGAACAACGAAAACCGAAATGGTAGAACTTCTCTGTACTTGATTAACTGATGAAATCTAAATGAGCATCTAATCTATACAGGAAAAGGTAAAAGACAAGCAAAAAGTACTTGAACTAGACTACCAGTTAAACTTAAACATGTCATGAACAGAATAAATGTCAAACTTGTTATCTCTACTGGATTAAAGCAACCAGTGATATTGTAACAAACCATTTGAATGTGAAAACCAAAGACTACTATTGTAGATAAAAAAGTTGACAGCTGCAATAATATGTTTTGCAATCTTGACAGTTTGTTATCTTATATGAGGTGGACACTGTTAAATGGAGACTTCACATGAGGTCGGTATTGAGATGTTGAAGTATTAAGCATCTATCAAAATAAATAATTACATTTCCAATTGCTCACCGTATTTGGAAACTTGAGAAGAAATTCTTGCCTAGCTATCAGAGTTGATTAAGCCATCTCTGTATTTATTTTCTTTATTATGAAGTGAAGTATACCGCTAAGCTACCTCATGCTTGACACAAATGTAAACTGTGAAGGGGAAGATGGCTGAGAAGTACCATGTACGACTACGAGTTACGTTTGAGGGAAGCGGAATAAGGGAAATGATGTGGTGGAGAGGTAACTTTCACTGATTTCCCTCCTTCCCATCAAGCATTCACATAGTAAGATGAAAAATGGAAATGTTCCTCTAGGTTCCGCGTAAACACAGAAAGGGGACCTTCCCTCGAAACAAAAAAGGCTTAGAAAGACGAAAGAAAAGCCCCATTTCTAAAAAGGATCCCACGACTGGTATATAGTGCTAACAAGTTTATAGTTGCAGGAGATAATATGAGCTAATAACAGAAATGTAAATGCATGCTATAATAATCCTATTGTTGTTCCTATAAAAAACATAAAAGAGTAAAAATTTGGCGCTTAATTAGTCTGCTGTCTTATATAAAGTCCATATACTCGCTCTTGATCTGTTTATCAATCTTAATGGCCACTTGTTCTTCTAATTTCAAGTTTATCTTCATAACCATAAAATTCAGTATCTCTGGACATCAATTGAATAGAAAAGGTAACCAAACTTAAATGGTATGCATTAGCACATATTGTAGCAGAATGGTATGGATATCATTCTAGTAGAATCATGCAAAATAGGTTACAGTCATTCAATTCATATATTTTGTTCTTGTGACAGACATCTTCCGACTATTTGCAGATAACACGATTAAATAAAGTCAATTCACAATAACTAGAAGTAAGTCATGTGCAAATGTAATAATCAAAATTCATCAGTGCTTCTCCAGATCCAATGGGGGCATAACGTTCAAGTGATGAGTAAATGTAATTGTTCCTACAACTTACCTCTGCCACACTGAAAGCACTTCGTGTTGCTAAATCCTATAGCGACAGAGGACTTCCTTTCCCTCTAAAAGTTCTTCTACTACATCAGGAGATAGGCCTACCATCTCAAGTGTTCTTTCCCAAACTGACTGAGAAGTGAACAAATTTTGTGCATTTTTTGAGGGGTTGATAGGTCGACAAGATGAAGCTACGTACGCGCATACAGGCCACTCCTTCTCCTTTAGTTTCCTGCAGTATTTGGTCATATCAGGTTCAGTAGCGGCAAACAGAGCACTTCTTGAACCTTCTTGAGCGTTAAAGAGAAACGGTAAATAGTGATATCCTGTTTGTACAAACTTCGGAATATCTCTGGCGACATTAGTGCGGACAGTTCCAGGATCAACACATAAAACATAGATACTAGCATCAGTGGGAAGGCGTTTTTGAAGGACACTACTAAACATTACTTCTGCAAGCTTGCTGCTTTCATAAGCCTTAGCACTTGTAAACTTCCTATTCTGAGAAGTAAAGTTCATGTCATTACTGTCAATAACACCAAACCTGTGCATCAGAGAATTCATATTGACAATTCGGCTAGGAGAACCCTTTTGAAGCGACGGAAGCAACAATATAGACAATAGCGCTGGAGCAAGATGGTTTACTTGCAAATGTGTCTCAAAACCATCTTTCGAAAATGTCTGCGGCTGTCCCATAGAAAATATCCCTGCGTTATTGATAAGAACATGTAAAGGTCTTGAAGATGAATTCCATGCATCAGCAAATTTAACGACAGATTCAAGGGAGAGGAGATCAAGCTCCATGACATCAATATCAAGGCTGCCTTTATCTGACTTATTTGCTTGCCATTTATGGATTATTTTGCGAGCAGCACTGGTGTTCCTAACAGCCATAACCACATGAGCACCTGACTCCGCCAGTTGCCTAGCTATTTCAACGCCGATGCCACTAGTTGCTCCAGTAACTATGCAGTTAATTCCACTGAGTGGTGGCAGAGGTAAAGGATTTTGCAAATGCCTAGCATACCATTTCTGAAATAGAATCTCACATATCAAAAGGTACCATGCTCTGAGCCACTCTACCCATTCTAATTCCTTGATCTGTTTCCCTAATGATGAAGCGGAGGAAGATGAAGTCATATTTTTTCTTATGTTTCCAACAGTATTGTGGCAATAGCACTTTCTCCTTTCTCTCTTCCTCCTTAAGACGACCTCTCTTCTACCAAAGCAGCCGCAAGTACATCAACTTGAGAAAATAAAGAGACAAATTTTAGTAAGCTTAAGTAAGGTAATATCAAGATCAAGACAACTACTTGTATATCATAATAGCTCCAGGTTTAGCTTTCTAGTTCCTAGACAAAGAAAAGGAAGGGTAGTTCACTTGTAAAAACTTGCTTGTCCCACTCTTCTAATGTTTACCTTTTAGAACCAAATTAAAACGTCTCCAAAAAAGCTCTGCAGTACAGTGCATGTATCACAATACTAAACTATTACACTGAAGTTTTAAATAAATAGACGACTAATTTCTACTAGAGTTCATGAACAAAATAGTATTAGCATAATCCTAATCAAGAGAGATGGTGGTATTTTGGTTGTAATTCTTGCGTTATACTCCCTCCATCCCTTTTTGTCAGGGATCGATGGAGGTATATTAAAATTTCAATTCAAGTCATACTATTCATTTTCCCTCCGCTCCATCAATTTGATCGAAAGTGGAACCTAATTTGGGATTTCCTAAAATTACAAAAACTCACTAACACAAACGGGTGAAGAGATTAATGCTTTTTCATCATACAAATCAATGGAAATTAAAATACAACAGTTAAAGAAGCTAGTATCATGCCATCACATTGAAAAACCAAGTATTCAAGAAAACATAGGCATATAAAAACACCACCAGCAATCCTACAAGCCCGTCCGACTCCTGGCATTAATAATCAAACACACAATTAATACTCACAACATAGTTTCAGTACACTATCCAGTACATCTTGAACAGTCCGTATTTCCATCAACACAAAGAAACAACTTGCAAAAAACTCACCCTTGAACATAATTCAGATTCTGCAAAATAACCAATCACACTAGACTAGCTCAGGGATGCTTCTTATCAGACAAAGATAACATATTCAACATTTCTCCAATTCTTGCAATAAAGCTAGAATCTTTAAACGAAATAAGTCTAAAAAAACAAGAATAAGAATACCCAACAATGTATACTTGAAGAATTCATCCTTAACTTTTACAATTTCACATCTAATTCCAAGAATGCTGAATTAGGTGGATCTAGCATGCCCACAACAACAAAAAGAATCTAAAGAGTGGATTTTTAAGTCAATTTAGCCATTTTCAATATATAATATAGTATGATTATTAATTATAGTTCTCAATTATAATTTTCTGTAATGTATGATTGTGTCTTTGACAATGTAAGATAGTGCAAAGATACCTTTTGATGCGTGGTGATGACGAGTATTCACAGCATGCAAGAGAGTGTCCCCAGTTTTGGATTTGCAAAATCAAGATTCATAAATACTGCAAATCTCGATTCCTCACTGCTTTGAACAAGTCTTGTTGTTACCTACTCATGTTCCATGAGTCTCATCTGTTATAGACACCCGAATAGTGATTTTTAAGAGTGAAATTATATTTATGACCCCCTGTTTGTGAGTGTAGTAGGTAAGTGAAGTTTAAGAAGGGACAAAATAGTAATTCATATAAAAGTATTATTTGGGTGTTTGTATAGTGATGACATAGCATTAATGTGACACAGGACGGCTCACGTTAATAGTATTAGCGATGAGGTGAGTTTCAAATTCATGACCTTCTGGTCAATAGCAAGACCATTTTTCACTAGACTATTCGATTAACTCAGTTAATTCGGTTCTTAAGGTGTGAATTTACAAAGTTGATCATGACATGCTTCGTCGCTTTCTAGTCCAACTCATACCCTTACAATTTTTTTTTTTTCTAATAAAATGAAAAGTACACATGACGGGTTACAAGTTACTACTTGCTAGTCTAGCCTCTTGGATCTGGTTGGATAAAAGTGAACTAATTTTGATGGTAAAACTTACAAATTTACATATATGAGGATAATAGAAGTATATGTTTTAGAATGTTTGTAAAGTATTTAATCTGGCGAGTTAAATCAACGTAAAATACAATGAGAATGTTTTACATTTCTAATCTCTGTTACACTCCAAGTTGAAGTTGATGAAATAGGGTGGAATTTATGACGATAAATATATTTCTATGAAAAAACAGTTAAGCCAACATTTGTATTACTTCGGTCTAGTAATATGGATATAGTGATATCGAATCATGTTAAATGCAACTATAAAAGTTCGACTCTTGCATACTTCCTTTAATGCATCAAGGAAAAACCCAAAATCAAGATTCAAGATCATTGAGTTTTTTCGAGCACAACTAGGTGGTACACTTGGTACCACCGCATTCAGTTCCTTGATCTGTTGATCATACATAATATGTTGGTTCCAGTACTAGCGATGTGCTCCTCGAGGGCAACATTCATCAAGCTGCATCCACAGGCTATCTTGTGACTACCCGAATGTCGGTTGGTGCTTCTAGTACAAGTCTGGGAGCACTAATAGTTCCACTGAATACACTGAACAATGGCAGACTCTAAAAGTTTGTAAATATTCATATATCAGAAGAGATCATGCTATAAGCCAGCCACTTCACAAGCCTCAAACCTTCCGTTATTTTCATGATGGCACGGATAGATATTCTTGTTATGTGACAGAGCTATTGATTAAATTTTTCCTCTAGGCAAATAAAGTGACACTAGTGAGACGAAACAGATCAGTCCAGATTTCTGTTTAGCTTCTAAATACATCGAGAACATATATCAAGCTACAAATACTAAACAAGGAAACTAATTCTTCTGCATATAATAGATCAATTATTGAATAGTTCTTGTTAATTTGTCAACATACTTGCATACATTTGATAGTTAATTCATGTCTGGCCTCATATCATAGTACTTCCCAACGAATAACATCCTCACTCGGTAACTCCTCTTGGACAGCATATAGATCTTATATAGAGACAACATAACCTTATATAACATGAAAAATTACAGTAAGTGAATGAAAGAAGTATCCAGTATCTCTGATTGTAAGACTGTGTCCCTCAAGAGCATTAAAGTTGGACCACTCCAACATCTCTGCAGTGCATAATTGCGCCAATACATATTGTACAAGAATGAACATAACTTAACTACTTACATGTTCCATTGTGGACATTATAGTCACCTTCAGATAGGAACGTGAGCCATGGACTAATCACTCGCAGAGAATAGTCCTCGGAATTGTCCCTGCTAATGTGAAGTCATCGATTAATCACTTTCAGAGTAATTCTAGTCATCTTCTCCCCTGCTAATGTCTCGTTCTTGGCCTCCAAATACCGCGACTTCTTAAACAGTTTTACAATTTCATCAACCTCCTGTGGTCCACACTCTTCCACTGCCACCAAACATACTCCTCCAACTGTCACGGTCCGTTCAAGCTCAGCAACATATCTGCCTGGAAATAAAGCCCGATCAAGAAAAGGGCTGAACCCAAAATCAAAAACATCGTCGAAAAATGGCAAATTATGTGGATCTGCTCTGCTAACAAGAGGTGGGGAGTCAATAATCTCAACCCCAATAACTTCAGTTAGACCCACATTTTTCAGCGCCATCACAGCCTGACCTGCACCTGCTGAGACGACAAATGAGTGTGAATGATTGGAGAGTAGGTTGTTGGACTGAAGTGCTTGAAAGACGTTGAGATATGATTGGACGGCATGTGACCAAGCACTGGTAGCCCATAATTGCTTGTTGCGTTTCTCGTGAGAGGTGTAGACACGGTGTTTGTAGTCGCATGTGGACTTGGGAAAGCGGTGGTGAAATTTGGTGTGTGGGTCATAAGGATCTACACAGGTGTCTGGAGTTTGGAGAATGATAAGTAAGAGTGTTAATGTTGCTATTGTGATGCAGCAATATGAAATCTTGTTGAGGAGAGCTCGAATGTGTTTCTCCATTGTTGCATTATCAAGATTGCTTTCAGCTGCGAATGTGGAAACACTAGTAGAGCAAAAAAGTTCAGCTCAACGAAATGACGAATAATTAATACTTCCTTCCACTTTATGGAGCTCTATTTTTCTCTTGAAGATGATCTAGCTTCCACTTAAGCAGCCACAATCACCTGAACAAACAAATCGAAAAAGTTCAGATAAGCTAAAGAAAGGTAATTGCACAACCAGACCAGGTGACATGTTTAGTTGCCTAGTCCAGTGACAAAGAGAAGAGCTATCAACGCTTTGTTCTAGACGCTTGCTTGGCCTCTTTCTCTGGTTGAGACCACACATACACAATTAAACAGTTTCCATGTCATCTTAGCATCATTTTACATCCATGAACCATCCACACAATACAAAGCTCTTAAGCCTAATGTATTACTGTATTAAAAGAAACCGCTCGCTAATTTCTCTTGGAGATCCATGCGCATACATAGTGCCATCACAATTTGCATCAAAATAACTAATGCGCTCTTACTTACAAAATAACCATTGAGGACTCATATAATGCAATTACACAATAGCAACTGAGAACTATGTAAACCCACATTTCCATCCAGGTAAATACCTCAATTGCCAAAAAGTAAGCCTTAAACTAGTTTCAGATTCTGCCATATAACCAATTACAATGTGCAAAGGATTCATACTCTAAATTTTTTCCCAAATTTAAATAAAGTTACAAACTTTGAATACAAAAATTCCAAAGAAACAAGAAAAAGAATACTCAACAATTAGTACTACAAAATCCATCTTTGGCTAACATAATTCCTCATCTAAGATATTGCATTTTATTGCTATAAAATGCCCATAACGATAGGAAACAAAGTAAAGAATGGATTTTGATATGTAATGAATTTTTTTAGAAAACCCATATAAAATGTCTGGAACTAATAATTATGTCTTTAAGATTTTAATATTGTGATAACTTAAATGTAAATCAAACAAACCTTCTGTTGATTGGTGATCAGCTAAATATAGAGAGGATTTACAAGATGCAAAAGGGTAACAATTAATTTCAAAGTTGCATGATCGAGATTGCCATAAATCTGCAAATCTTGATTCTTCGGTGTTTCTGATAAAAGTTTATTCGCGAGTACAATATTGTGTGATTATGTTGATGGTAACATCCTTCTGTTTTTAGAGCCCGGGCTTGTTATTGTTTGGTTATTTTGGATTATTGAGGCTCGAGAAATGCTCGAACGCTAGTCCAGTTGACGAGTTAATCGACATATCCAAATTTGACACTACCTGCAATCCACTAGACATTGTATAATTACGCGAAAGCGCACAATGAAACGTGATGAGGCAAAATCGCAACTCCGCTAAAATGACTAAATTGTTCATAAAATGAGACATATGCCTCCCACATAACCAAAAAATAGTGCAGTTAACGGCCTCAGTAACATAATTAGTGATTTTGCCTCATTTCGTAATTTGAGTGATGAACTGGGACGTTTTGAAACGTGAGTGATAAACTTAAATCCAAATGGAAACATGTATGATGAACAGTGCCTTTAATCCTATATAGTTTGTTTTTTTTTACTTAGGTAACGTAAACATCAAAATGACTACGACTACAATTCAATCCTACTAACTAATAGCTATACGATGTTTAACCTAGTGAGCCTTAGGCATGCGAGTGAAAGTAAAAGGTTGATTATTTTTGCATTATTCCGCTTGAAGAAGTTCGACTCGTGGCTCGATGCGCATTGACAAATATCAAATCAAATGGTAGAATCCAAGGTTCGGTTCGATTTAGTTCGGCTTGTATATTGATACATGGTTTTGCCCTATTTATACTTTAAGGTCCAAACATGAAAGTACTAAATCTAACATAAATGATCAAAACCACTTCCACTTCACATCACTTTATTTACTACTCATCTCCTTCTCATCCGCCAAATGTCCAATTACATAAAACTTTTTGAGAACTAAAACCGAACTTGTTTCTATAGTTCATAAATAGTACGCTCCGGTTTGCACATTTCAAACCAGGCCAAACGTAAGGTTCGATACGGTCCGCAAAGTACGGACAGAGCCGAACCTAGGATTCGAACCTTTATGAATCGAACTCAAATGTAATTAAATTAAGTATAATTTTATTCATTTACAACCCTATATCCATATATGTTGAAGGGAGAGGGATTAGGGGAGGGTGTTACTTAAAATGAGACGAGATGGAGGGAACTCCAACTTTCTACGTTACAAAACTACACAAAAAATGAGAAAATGAGATGAGAATATGAGATGCGAGAAAAATGAGGCCCGATGAGCGGTGTGTGCTATGAAATTGGGGTTAGTAATTAGTTATTGGGCTAAGGCCTAATTAATGCCTCCTTCATACATACTCCGTAATATGTAGGCATGTAGCGTAGACATCACATAGTTTTATTTGGTGAGCTAATCCAAATTTTTTGAGTAAGAATTCAAAGGTTCGACTCGATTCATGAATCTCGAACCAAATACTCCGAGTCGAACCGGACCTTTTCGAGTTTATTTACGAGCCTAATTATAGAGCAAATTGATGAAATGGTCTCTGAAAATGGGTTCAGATTGTCTTTTGATCCTTGAAAACACAAAAGTTGCAACTTAGTCCACGATATTGGCCAACAGTTGCATATTGGTTCAAAATTTAGTAAAAGCGTTAATTGTTAACACCCTAATGGCGATTGTAGTTCACTCCGAGGCGCGTGGGTGTTTAACATTTAATAGCGCGTTAAATTTTGGACCAATCTGTAACCGCTGGCCAATATCGTAGACTGATTTACATCTTTTATACTTTCGGGGATCAAAAGACAACGTGAACCCATTTTCGAGGACCATTTCCCCAATTCGCTCCCTAATTATATATATAATCTTATCAAGAATGTACTAATGTTTTAGTTTAGGAGTATGATTAACATAATTGTAGTACAAAAATTACCATCCAGTAGTATTTGCGGCAGTATAAAATTGTTCGTCCGGATTCATCTGTTTCTCGCTAGCCATATAGACTATTCTTTTTTTTTTAAAAAGAAAAAAAGGAACATTTTTTAATTTATTATTACGAATAATCGATTACAATCATTAAACGTCATTACAATCCTTAAATTTAAGGAAAGAGGCGACTAGAGTCAAACTAGTGAAAGAAACCATCTCCCTAACCGATTTACATGCTAGCAAGAGGGCTAGCTCGAACCCGAGATCTCCACTAGAGATGTTAACATGCTTACCTAGAGTCCTAGACATATACACTATTCTTTATTTATAAAAGCTCAATACATTTTTGTAATTGGAAGAACATATAAAATCAAGTCAGAACTTTTGATTGATACTATAATTTATTGGATTCCTGGTTTGAGGTTTACGGAGTAGCATATAATAATATTGAATCATTATGACGATGGTCAAATATATATTTATTGGGTGGCATTATTTATTTTTTTTTTTTCCAAACGATAGAAGTTACAAATACTCATGCGATAGGAAATACATTACAAATCTAAATTAACCAAGTGGGAGCCTAAGCTCCAAACCTGGAATCCCACATAGTGGGTGCTGAAATGCTGCACGAAAACGCTGCAAAGGCAGCCACGAAAGCAGAGGAAGTATGTTTAAATATACTCCTCTGCGAGAATCGAACCCGAGACCTCATGGAAAGAGGCTCAGGCCCAGTACCACTAGGCTAGAAGCCTTGGATTGGGTGGCATTATGGAACAAGTCTATTTGCCTCTATGTCAATAATGTTCCTTATTACATTCCAATTTTTGATTTTATTTTCGTATTTGACTGTATAAAATAATGGAACTTGTACGCTTTTGAAAAAGTCATCACCAACATTAATTGTATTTATTTCTGGACCAATTGATTCACTCGAAGACATTATCATATCCATATGGAAGTTTCAAAGCAAACTAATGAGTCAAATATTTTGTGTGATAAGTTTTGAATACACGTCTCACCAACAATCGGTTGCCTAGTGTACACATACGTTATATGATCACTTTATCAATTATGATCCCTTAAGTATAAGTCGTTACTCGCTATTACTACTATTTTGTAAGAAATTATGGTCAATGATAGGGGTAATTGTGGAAATCATTTTAGTATGTAAATGGTCGTTGTATTTTGATTCCATAAGTAATAATGATATATAAATAATTCAAGTAAGTGTATGTTATTTTGTGCCAATTTTTTTTAATAAATTAACATTTATGTTAAATATAAACTGTGTATTATCTTACTTCTGGTTATTGTTACAATTTTCATAAAAACTTGAAACAAATATTACTTTTAAGCTTTTTTCAAAATAATGACAAATGATTCTCATAAGTAAATATTGTATGTTCAAATTATCCCTAAAATAAATTTAAATTTGTCTTCCCCATTAACACTTAATAAAAGTGTTAATTTATGAATTATTTTCTACTAGATCGATATACACTTACAAGGGCCATTTTTTGCTCATTATTATTGTTTAAGTATCAAATACAACAATCACGCACTTAATGAGATCATTATCAATTATCTCTCACCAATACATAGATCATATTACAAATTGAGAGATTGTTTTTAAACAGATCAACTTATCATCAAATTGAGAGACTGTTTGAGTCAATCGAATAGTCTAGTAGAAAAGACTCTTGCTAGTGACCAGAAGGTTCTGGGTTTGAAACTCACCTCATCGCTAATCTACAAAAGAAAAGAAAAAGAAAAAAAAACTCATCATCAAATTAGAAGTCCCCATATAAAAGGCGAGATTTTTTTTAATAGTCTAGTAAAAAAAGTTTTTGTTGACCACCAAAAATTATAATATGACAATTTTTTAGAATCGGAGGAAGTATTTGAAAAGTAGTTGATGGCTGCGCTTGAATTATTGTTAAAAGGAAACCGATTATATATACTCCTACCAAAATCTTAAATCAAACTTATTCGCTAATTTTATTTGCCAACATCTAGATTGTAATTTGTAAAGATTGACCGTGTGGGGAGGCCGATTATGTATGGTGGCTCGATACAATTCAATCATGTTTACTGTGATGAACGCATCGATTAAATTTGGAGGTGGTCCAACGTTTTCAGAAGTCATGATCATCTAGACAAAGTCTACTACATATATTTACAATATTTAAATTACATTGATTTCAGAAAGTTCACTTTTGAATATATCGTTGCAAGCCAACTATATAGTTTCAAAAGATTTACGTAGTATACTATTCGAGTAAATTGCTGAAATGGTCTCCGGTAATATGACCGAGTTGTATTTTGGTCCCCAATAGTTACACGGTTGCACGTTACTCCCCGAAAGTGGCCAAAAAGTTGCACTTTAGTCCCCACGTCAAGTTTTACGTTAACATTTCAGGTTTAGGAGTTAAAATTGGGTTCAAAATACAATTTTAAAGATTTAAAGTTCATTTTTTTGCCCCAATTGGTGCCAAAATGAAACTCCACAACCCCCCTCCCGCCAAAATTCCCTTTTTCTTCACCCCAATTAGTGTTGTGGAGTTTCATTTTAGCACCAATTGGAGCAAAAAATCAACTTTACATCTTAAAAGTTACATTTTTACCCCAGTTTTAAACATAAACCTTAAATGTTAGTGGAAAAGTTGACGTAGGGACTAAAGTGCAACTTTTTGACCACTTTTGGGGACTAACGTGCAACCGTGTAACTATTGGGGACCAAAGTGCAACTCGGTCATACTATCGGGGACCATTTCAGCAATTTGCTCTATACTATTCCTTCCATTTATTTTCATTTGTCAGCACAATTTTTTATTTTTTTTAAAAGTACTTATCAATTCTAGCATAGAAAATTATATATTTTTAATTAATTTTTGTAACTATTTTTCTCATAAAACTATCAATTAACAAATGATATAGAGAATTTTGAATGACCTGATGATTAGAGATATTTCGATGTTAATAGTAACGAAAATGCATATTAATGATATGAGTCAATCAAATCATAGTAAATATATCACTTCAACCACTTTGGGCCGGACATTATAAACCGTCAGGTACATGTTTTAGCTTAGCGAATAATGTCTTTGCCCAACACATACAACGCCTTTCTTCATCACTCTCTTCCATGGGTTTTGTTAATACCTCAATTCTCAATAATCAACACTATGATGAAGAGGATAAAGATGTATGGTAATGAAAATTCGATCATTCCTTGTGAGCAATGCACTAATCCTATTGGGATTGTTGTAATGAGGACAAAACGTAATTTTTTTTAATAATTTTTATATTTAAGTGCAAAAATAATAATGTAACTTATATATCTTAAAGTCAAATTTTATTAAAAGGTACCGAAAACCATTTAATCAAATCTCTCTTATGACATATATGAAACAAAGGTAAATAAAATATTAATATATGATCGTGTACAATACGGAGCTTCATACAACTAGCAAATAGGAGACTCATCATGCAAGTGTCCTTAAAATAATAATTTATTACACCAATCAAATCCTTCCCCAAACCTCTATATAAACACAACAAGTTATCAAGATTAGGCCTGTAATCGAGCCGAATCGAGTCGAATATTTGCAAGGTTCGAGTTCGGTATCATGCCTTCGAACCTTTTCGAACCGAACCGTTCGATTTTGGAAATACCTAAAAATCAAGGTTCAGGTATCAGTATCATGCCTTCGAACATACTTCGAGCCGAATCTTTTCGAGTCGAATACGTCGGACTATTTCGAACAGAGCCGTTTGATCACAAGGCTAGGCATGCCTCATGAGGGGGAGCGGGGTGGGGTAACGGCTTTTGAGAAGAGAAGAGATGAGGGAGGGCCCAAGGGGAGGGGGAGGGTGATCTGGAGAGTAAAGATGAAAGAATGAGAGGAGTACACTGTACATATAAGGGAATATATGTGGGCTGATAAGGATTTTATCATTAAATACATATATAGTGATTAGGGTTTATATGTGGGAATATATGTGGGTTGAAAGGAATACATATATTAGTCTACAATGGTTCAGCCCTCTTATTTAATGACGGGGGAGGGGGGTGATGATCGAGCCGAACTAAATCGAACCGTTCGTCTCGATTTTGGAAATACCTAAAAATTAAGGTTCAGGTATCAGTATCATGCCTTCGAACATACTTCGAGCCGAATCTTTTCGAATCGAATGCGTCGAATAATTTCGAACCAAGACGTTTGCTCACAGGCCTAAATTCAAGATATAATCAACAAATCAATAACCACAAACACACACAAAATTAAAATGAAGCCTACACAGTTTTTTCTCCTCCCATTATTTGTCCTTTTAATTGTTCTTCTTTTAGCTCAAACCCCAAATGCCTATCTCTTCAAAGGTTCAGTATTGAGTAGACAAATAAGTGCACCAGCTGAAAAAGTATGGCCATACATCGAAGATTATTGCAATCTCTACAAAATATTCCCAATTGATGCCTCATTTTGTGCCTCAGGCTCAGTAAACCTACCCGGCCTAGTTCGTTACATGTCCCTCAAAGGACAACCTCCCGTCGGGGGACCTGGGACGACTGTCTTGTACGAAGAACACAGGCTCGTCGCAATTAACCAAAAGAAACGTTGGTTACAGTTCAATTGTACGACGAATAACCGTCTTGTCAACTATTGGGAACCAACGATGGAAGTGAAGAAGAAGGGAAGTAATGCTTCTCAAATAAAATGGGCATATTTGATTGATCCTGCAGATGCTTTTACCGAATTTACCCTCAAGGGGAACCTTACTGCTATTCTTAATCATGTCGTCACAACTCTCCATACTGAATTTGGAGTCTCACCACCTTAAGAATCTGGTCAGGATAGGAGATATAAAAATTAAATGCTTATTATTTAATTTGTTGAATGTATGTAATCATAAATTATTGGAATAATCGACCATTCATTGGGGAGTAATAATGACTGATGATAGTTAATCACTTTCTCACTTATACATTGTTCGTTGTTTGTTGTAAGTTGTAACACTCCATTTTTGTATGCACCTCCCTTAAAATATAGATTTTACCGTTATTGCACTTTATACATAATAAAATAAATTTAAACGATCGAAAAATATTCCAACATTCGGAGTTTGAGAAGAACCCTCTATTAAGAATGTAAGCCTCCTGTAGATCCAAAAATCCCAAACATCACTCATAACTACAAATATTAACTCATGTTTAAAATCATTTTGGTCCCTTGCTAAAGTATAAAGTAGAAATAGAATGTGATGAATTAGTGAAAGGGGACAAATGGATGTAGAACATTGACTGAGCATAAGAGAAATTAAACTTAATTAGGTTCTCTTGGTCAGTGTCATTGGTTGGGATGTTTTCAATGTCGATTCTGGATCGATTACATAAGGTAGTAAGAAGGCAAATGGAGGTAGGATTTTGACATGAGCATAAGAGAATCTCAAGACTCTCTTTGTCAATGCTAGAGGTGCATATTTTTGTAATATCATTAGCTATTCTACTAAATATAATAGGGAGATGACCCATCACAGTTCTTATTCCTAATTTATATGAATCAGATGTTGGAAATTTATTCCAACATCAGAGACACAAGAACGACAACGGCTACGGTTCATTAGAGCACTCACATCAGTTTCCCAATAATTTTCTTATAATACACCTGTAACCGTCAATTTTCTATTTCTGGCATTAGCTTTTCATACATCTACTTTATCAGCTTCCCTATTATTCACTCAAACTTCGAAAGTTAAATTTTCAAATACGTCAATACTTTTTAAATTTTCAACAATTATATTTTTTTTAAATACATAATGATTTAAATAAGTTGTGATTAAATTTCATTATTTATTTTTTTTTGAAATTTAGATAAATTCAAAAAAAATTCACTATCAAATTGAGTAAGTTTTGATAGCATTAATTTTTAAAGCATAAGTTAATTAATAATAATATGGTAACGAAAAGAATAGAGGCAAAATATGATAAAGACAATACAGGTTGGAGGAAAAATGAAGGAAATGTAAAATAACCGCTCAATACACCGTGTGGATATATTCACCATTTTGCATTGTGTGAAAAATATTTTTGGGAGTTAGTGTATTATAGGTGAGCTGATAAAGTACATTTTTCGATGTTATTAATTTTTTCACTCCCCAAAATAGCTTTTAAGGCAACTGATGTGAGTGCTCTTAGTAATACCATTCATTAATCAACATATGTTATTATTTTTAATTTAAAGATGATATACAATACAAAAATATATCATTCTAAGATGATACAACATAAAATATTCAAAAGAAATATAACAAAATAATATTATACACCGATTTAGTTTGTGAACCAAAATCTGTTAAACAAGTTGGTACAAATTATCTAAAACGAAAAAATAAGCTTAGATGATAGAAATTAATGAATTTTTTGGCAAAATAGTACGTATTACCTAAAATGTACCCAAAAAAGAAGAAAAAATAATTTAAATAGATACAATATACAATTTTTAATGATTAATGAACCATTAATGAACGAAAATCTTAATGAGTCGTAACTTTCCCCCCATTCCTAAATAATTGATATATGTTGCCGTTTGTTGGTCAAACTTTACAAAATTTATTTGATCTTGAATTCTCATTATACGATAAATATTATAATACTGTCTTATCACTTATGAGATCTTTTTAGGTTCGTCTCAATATATATTTTTGAAATATTAACTTTTTATCATGTTCTTGCATGTATAAGGGATATTTATGTTTTAAATCGTGTTTTGTTGACCATGAAAATTCAAAATATATCAATTATTTAGAGATAGAGGGAGTACCATATATTTATATGGGTTTTTCTAAAATGTGCCCTTAAGGCACATGTTAAGAAATTATAAGAGAACATAATTGCTAATTAATTGTATTTAAAATTTGATTGTTACCTTATATGCTTATGAATGTTACCTTATATGCTTATTAATATTAAATTGTATTACCATATTAAGTGCTTAACATGTGCCCTTAGGACACATTTTAGAAAGACCCTATTTATATATGCAAGCAAGATAATATCCAGATTACGGAGATTAATTGTCAAATTAAACATTGGATTAGTCGACACGATTAACGATTGAACGGAGAACAATTAAAACTTGTACGTAATTTCACGTAATAAATTGTAATTGGAATACAGTACACAAAAAATGCATGCATGAGCATTACTCGTTAGATCAGAGGACAGTGTGTGTTGAATGTTTTAAATTTACGTAAGTAAAATGTGTGGACTAGTACAATTATTGATTCCATAAGGGAATTGTTGAAATGGTATTCATTCGTGTTATTCAATTATTGATTCAAAGTCAATTTTTTCTTAAAAGTTGCCGACCATTTAGTCAAATTATATATATACTAGTTAAAAATTGCCCTGTTTAGCAATGGGCTTAAAACTTATTGTAATGTTATATTTAAGTTTAAATCAAAATAAACACAAATTTCATAATTTTGATAGTTAAAAGGAACACGATCGGATAATAATTACACAAAAAACATACCAAAGATCCATAACGAATATCCAAGGCTTCTAGCCTAGTGGTACCGAGCCTGGGCCTCTTTTCAAGAGGTCTCGAGTTCGATTCTCGCAGAGGAGTATATTTAAACATATTTCCTCTGCTTTCGTGGCAGCTCACTCTGTAGGATTTCCCAACGTTTCAAGTCAACTTCGGGGACGGACTCACATCTAGGAAGCGAAGTTCAAGCATTACGTGAATTGGAGCACATCCAGGACGCGGATAGTCAAACTAATGTAATGACTCAAAACACGATAGTGAAGTCAAATGACCAATGACCAAGATTGGTCTAACTAATCCAATGACTCAAACGCAATGGTCAATTATGAAGTGGGACCTAAATCATTTAATAGCTGGTCCCATGGACAACATACCAAAATTTTGTGAATAAATTCTCTTCATTCTTTATACATTGAGATAATATATTCTCCCAGCCTCCTTTTCAAATTATAATTCTCATTTCAATTTTTCGATCGAACTTCAAAAATTTTGATCATGAATTTTCATTAGCCGATTAAAGATAATATAGTCTCGTTGGATCATTATTAGATCCGTTTCAATATATAATTTTGAGACATCAACTTTAAATTTTATAATTTTTTATAACACTTGGTAAAATTAGCTAGAGATATTTATGTTTCAAGTGTAACCCGTCAAAAGTCAAATAAAAAGAGTAGTTAAAGAATTTGAAATGATGCAGTAAAACGCTTAGATTTTCAAAAGTATATACTCCCTCCATCCCTAAATGATAGGGACATTTACTTTTTCACAGTCTTCGAGACACGACTTAAAATGTAAATATCTTTTATTCTGTCAATGAAAAAATTATAAGGAGTATATATTTTAAAAGAGTACATTCAGACGAATTTAACAACATCTCATATGATTATATTATTTTATATTGATTATTAAAAAAATAATGGTCAAAATTTACAAATTTTGACCAAAAAAGTCAATATGTCCCTATCAATTAGGGATGGAGGGAGTACTATGTTACAGTAAATTGTTAACGTATGAACGTATATATATTTTAGATATTCTTTCATACTAGAAAATAAAATACTCCATCGTCTACAGTACGCGTAGCTTCATGCAACTAGCTAGGAGACCCAGCAAGTGTCCTTAATTAAAATAGAGTATTAATTTACACCAACCAAATCCTTCCCCAAACCACTATATAAACACAACATTATCAATTATCAACATATCAACATATCAACAACAACAAACACACACAAAATTAAAATGAAGCCTACACAGTTTTTACTCCTCCCATTATTTGCCCTTTTAATTGTTCTTCTTTTAGCTCAAACCCCAAACGCCTATCTCTTCAAAGGTTCAGTATTGAGTAGACAAATAAGTGCACCAGCTGAAAAAGTATGGCCATACATCGAAGATTATTGCAATCTCTACAAAATATTCCCAATTGATGCCTCATTTTGTGCCTCAGGCTCAGTAAACCTACCCGGCCTAGTTCGTTACATGTCCCTCAAAGGACAACCTCCCGTCGGGGGACCTGGGACGACTGTCCTGTACGAAGAACACAGGCTCGTCGCAATTAACCAAAAGAAACGTTGGTTACAGTTCAATTGTACGACGAATAACCGTCTTGTCAACTATTGGGAACCAACGATGGAAGTGAAGAAGAAGGGAAGTAATGCTTCTCAAATAAAATGGGCATATTTGATTGATCCTGCAGATGCTTTTACCGAATTTACCCTCAAGGGGAACCTTACTGCTATTCTTAATCATGTTGTCACAACTCTCCACACTGAATTTGGAGTCTCACCACCTTAAGAATCTGGTCAGGACAAGAGACATAAAATTAAATGCTTATTATTTAATTTGTTGAATAAATGTAATGATATTATTGGAATAATTGACCATTGAATTGTAGTAATAATTAGTGATAATTAATCACATTCCACTTATACATTGTTCTTTGTTTGTTGTAAGTTGTAACACTCCATTTTTTGTTCTTAATTAAGAAGTACTAATACTTCATCAATTCTTTGTATAAACAGATTGATTGAAAAATAATACAGACCAACTAGGAGGGTAAATGGGGGGAATACAAGCTAAGTAATTTCAAACAAAAATTTAAGTCAAGAAAACATCTAAAATTGAAAAGAATGGAGGAAGTATATGGAAAAATAATTGTTGGGGCATTTAATTAAGTTTTGACTTCATATTATGTGCGCTTATGGTCCCAAAATTAAAATTACAGTCAAATGTTATCGGATAAGTAAAATTTAAGTTTGTTGTAGGGACCATTTGCGCATATGATACACACTTACGAGGATCACTTGCGCACACGATACGCACTTACATGTACCATTTGAGATCATTTTGAAAAAACCTAAAAATAAATATTTATCTCGAATTTTATTAGAATTGTAAAAATAGCCCAAAAATAGTATAAGAGTTACTAACTTTTAACGGAGATATTTGTTTAGGGATCATTATATTTGCGCACATGATACATACTTATATTGACCAATATTTATGCATTGTTACCACTTAGAGAGACGAAAGTGCATTGCCACCATTTAGACAATTAATTTTTCAATATAGCATAAAAGTAATTGCAAACACCTTATGCCTTGAAAATATTTTAATATGTTGTGTGTTGATAAGATTTATATCATGTGATTGACACGACTCATACCACTAAAGAATATATTCTTTGAGGAAGTCCAATTCATAAGAACTACTACGTTAAGCATATTTGAGATGGAGCAATTTTAGAATGGGTGACCATTAGACAAATCTCTTATTAAAATTGTGACTAAGGAAAAAACGTGTTCAAAAGATTCGTGATAGTTTATCAAGCCTAATAACATAACAATTTTTGAAACGTTCGATGACTGTTGTTGAAAGAGAAGGTGATGGTTGGAGGTTGGAGGTTGAAGGTTGTGGAGAGATGAAAATAATTGTAACAATATTTCTAGTAAATATGATCAAATTACATTTTTGTTCTATGTAACAGTGTTCTAGAAATAATGTATAAGATTCGTAAATTGTCCCTAAATATGAGTACAAATTTCAAAATGGTGTTTACTTCCGGACCAATTGATTCATTCAAAAACAGTATCATATTCATATTGAAGTTTCAAATGCCAAGAAATAAGTCAATATTTTGGTGATATGTTTTGAATACACGTCTCACCAACAATCGGTTGACAAGCGTACACATACATATATGATAACTTTATGAGTTATGATCCATATATTATCCCTCAAGCTTATTATAAGTCGCTATTACTAGTACTACCATGTTCGAATTTTTTGTAGTGCAAATAAATATATAATACGAGTATAATAATTTTAACATGTTTTATAATTTATGAGGTTTAATAACACTCCTAGGCATAATCAAATAATCTACTTTCTCCGTCTTTAAAAAATTATTATACTTTTTACTTTTGTTGGTTAAAAAAATTTAGTCATGAGTTCTCATTAAACGATAAGAAATAATATAGTCTTGTGGGACCTTGTTAGATTCGTCTCAATATATATTTTTGAAATATCAACTTTTTATAATTTTTTCACATATAAAATAATAGATATTTACATTTTAAAATTGTGTTTTGTTGACCAACCAAAAGTCAAAATGTGACAATATTTTAGGGACAGAGGGAGTAGTATTTTTGAAGTGGTGGATGGCTGTGCTAATTATTATTGAAAGGCAACCAATTCATAAAGAAGAGATCAAAGTTGGCTAATTTTATTTGCCAAATGTATGTGGCATTGACCATGTGAGAAGACCACTGTATGGTGGCTCGATAGATTTCAATCATTTTTCGTGAACGCCATCGATTAAGTTTAGTATGGCTCCATAATAGTCAGAAGTCAAAATCATCTATAATAAGACAAAGTCCACACAGATATTTACAATATTAAAATACATTGATTTCAGAAAGCTCATTTATGAAAAATGTGAAATTATCCAACACATACACTAACTATTTTTCCCTATTCCTCTATCTGGTGCATGTGAATGAGGTTGATTGTGGGAAGTATTTTTACCGATTGAAGTTTATATTATTTTAATTTGTTAATTATTTTATCAATACAAGATTTACTACTTATACAAGTCGAATTATCTAGATTATGTAAATAGACGTAATTGATGTTTGGTGATACTTAACCTTCTGATTCGTTACAAGTTGAATTATATCAAAACACATAAAGTTCAGGTATGAATTAAAATATTGTTGCAGGCCAACACGAGTATATAGTATAATATATAAATATAGATAAGGTCTAGATTACGGAGATTAATTGGCAAATTGACGTTGGATTATTAGTCAACGATAGATTAACGGTTGAATGGGGCAATTAAAACTATTACTATATATTTTCACGGAAATTGTTTGGAATGCACAACAAACTAAATGCATGCATGAGCATTGCTCGTTAGAGCACAGTGTATATGTTGAATGTTTTACAATTTATATGCATATCCTTTTGACTAATAATAAGGGTAAATAAATGTGTATAATAGTACCTACATTTGAGAAGGCCGTGTAGAACGATTCGTGTTATTGAATTGATTCCATAACCAAAGTGTTGAATTGGTATATGTTACTTATATAATTTTACTTTCACCCCCATCTGAAATCTGATGATGCATGTACAATTATACATCTATATTTTTTTGGGCAAATGACACCGGACATCACTAACGTTTGATTTATTTACCATATTTACCACTGACGTTCACTTTTATGCCAAAAACATCACTCATGTTCCAATACTACTCAACCCATCTACTTTTCGACAACTTTGCTGAAATCGCAGTTTTAAGCACAAAAGTTAGCAGGACAATTTAGTCATAACACTTAAAATTATTAGTAACTACTTCTAGATATTACATTTCCCCCCCAATTGGCCATCAATTGAAATTTTCGAGAAATGGCACATGTTCAATTTTTGAAAAGCCCCAAAATTTAACAAGTACAATCTTGAAAAGATGCAATTTTATTTGAAAACGAAACAGGTACAATTGTAAGTGTCATGACTAAATTGCATGTTGAGATATGGTCCCTCAAAGTGACAAATGTTACGATATGGTCCTCATAAAAAGAGAGATGAATAATTGTCTATTTCGGACACAATACTCCAAGTGTCTCCAACACTTATTTGTGCCACTTTTGAAAATCAATCTATAAATATTTTAGACTAAAGTGTACTTACAACCAACTATTTGGAGGTATTTGTCGAATGATGTCAGTAATTGGGTCACTGTTGCACTTTAGTCCTAGTAAGTGACAACGATGCGCAAATTCCATCCTCCTATTTTAAAGAGTATTTGAGGAAGTTTCAATAAGGAAGAGGAGATCGATGAAGATTATTGGAAGGTCACATATGGTTCTAATAAACATTATTATTTGTCTCGAATATTTATCAAATTATAAAAATGTCTCAAAAGTAAGTTATAACCTTTAACAGTCAACCGATACATTAATTTATTAGATACCACTTTCGCACCCATTACGCACTTACAATGATTATTTGCTCATTGATGTTACTTACGGGATCAAAGTACAACAGCGTCCCACTTATTACCGCCATTTTAGCGATTCCCTTTACTATTTATTTGAGACTAAATTAACAATTACCTCTTCTAATTAAGGATATTAATTATTCTTTGATAAAAATGGAAATCATTATGTGAAAAATTAATAATGAGGTGAAAATTGTATATTTTAGCTTAGCCAGTAATGTCTTTGCCAACCCATACAATAATGCTTTGCCTAATCATTTTCATCGTTATAGCTCTTCCATTTTGTTTCCTAATAATATCTCAATCAAATTTTCTGAAAAGACGCTGAAAATTAATGTATGACAATGAAAATTCAATCATCCATCCTTATGATGGGGCTTCAACTTCATGGACAAAAGTATGGGCGGTGGACAAATTTGAGCCTTGCGATGATATGAGAGGGAAAACGAGGTAAATATAGCAGTGCACAATTATGTAACATCAAACTCAATTTTTTCTTAAAACTTGCCAAAGACCATTTAGTCAAATCTCTCTTGTGACATATAGACAACATAGGTAAATATTCCCGTCCTTCCCAAATTATTCTTACTTCAATTTTTTGGATCGAACACTTACAAAATTTTGATCATGAATAATTTTCATTAGCTGATAAAAAATAATATAATTATATGGGATCATTGTTAGATTCGATTTAACTTACAAAATTTTGATCATGAATAATTTTCATTAGCCGATATAAGAAATAGTATAATTATATGGGATCATTGTTAGATCCGATTTATATATACTTTTCAAATATCAATAATTTTATAATAGTTACTTATATAGAATTAGGGATACTTACGTTTTAAGTCGTGCCTCATGGTTCGTGAAAGGGTAAATGAGATTTAGAATTTGAGAAGGATCGGAAGAAGTAGAATGCTTATGTTTTGAAAAGGGTTAAAGAAACGTTTGATCACACATGTTTGTTATGGGTCATCTTTTAATCACACTTGTTTCATTTCCTCCTATTTAATCACATACCTTTACAAAAGTGACATTGGTTGCTAGTTGTTACTGTTGTCAGAGTTTAAGTTAAATTTAGAGATTTTAAAACTTGTGACATTCATGTGAATGTCATACGTGTTGGATAAATAATATACCCTAAATTATAGTCACGTCGACGTCAAATGTTTTAAATTTCAAAATTTAAATGACATTTTGTCGATAGTAGAAATTAAGGAAACTTGTGTATAAATGTACGATCAAATGAGACATAATAAAATTATAATCAAATAATGACGCTGTGTCTAACTGTGGTCAAACATGCCTCGACCATTTTCAAAATTATGTATATTAAGGTAATAGGTGTGAACATATGGTTTAGATATCTTTCATGCTTCCATAAATGAAATATGTATCGTGTACAGTACGTAGCTTCATGCAACTAGCTACTTGCCCCACAAGTGTCCTTATAATATTCTCCCTCCATCCCTAATTGATAGGGATACTTTCTTAAAATAGAAATCCCTTAATTGATTCCTATTTAATTCAAAAAAGTGGAGAGAAAACTAAAATTGTGAGTTGAATTTGAATTTTCCTAAAATTTTGTGCCAAATGAAATGTCTCCAACAAAAAGGGATGGAGGGAGTAATTTACACCAACCATATCCTTCCCCAAACCATTATATAAACACAACATTATCAATTATCAACATATCAACATTCAACAACAACAAACACACACAAAATTAAAATGAAGCCTACACAGTTTTTACTCCTCCCATTATTTGCCCTTTTAATTGTTTTTCTTTTAGCTCAAACCCCAAATGCCTATCTCTTCAAAGGTTCAGTATTGAGTAGACAAATAAGTGCACCAGCTGAAAAAGTATGGCCATACATCGAAGATTATTGCAATCTCTACAAAATATTCCCAATTGATGCCTCATTTTGTGCCTCTGGCTCAGTTAACCAACCCGGCCTAGTTCGTTACATGTCCCTCAAAGGACAACCTCCCGTCGGGGGACCTGGGACGACTGTCCTGTACGAAGAACACAGGCTCGTCGCCATTAACCAAAAGAAACGTTGGTTACAGTTCAATTGTACGACGAATAACCGACTTGTCAACTATTGGGAACCAACGATGGAAGTGAAGAAGAAGGGAAGTAATGCTTCTCAAATAAAATGGGCATATTTGATTGATCCTGCAGATGCTTTTACCGAATTTACCCTCAAGGGGAACCTTACTGCAATTCTTAATCATGTTGTCACAACTCTCCACACTGAATTTGGAGTCTCACCACCTTAAGAATCTGGTCAGGACAGGAGACATGCAGAGGGGGAATAAATTAAATTAAATGCTCATTATTTGTCGAATTAAATCGATGTAATATTAATTTAAAGATATTTTGGAGTAATATTGTAATAATTAATCACTTTCTCACTTGAGTTATTAGACATTTTGTTTTTTGTTTGTTGTAACTTGTAACATTCCATTTTTTGTTCTTAATTATGAAATACTCCTTTGTATATTTGACGTCGTTATCTCATCTGTCTAGGCTAAACATCAACAATTAAAAAATCATTCAAATCTATCTTCAAATTTTGGAGAAGATATATATATATATAATATATATATATATATTTTTATAAATATATATATATATGTACCTTTTAATTTATGACATTTAATATCAATCTCTATCTCATGAAAAGTAATTGAAAGACACTGTTGGTAGTTGATCGAAAATAACTACATTTAGTAGGATTAAAAGAGGTAACAATATATACATCGGGCTAATTCACATTTTGCCCTCTGTACTATCACGATGATTTTAATGTGCCCCTATACTACTAATCGTTCCAATATGTCCCCTAAGACCTCCTGATGTGAAATATTGATCGGCAGGAGGTCTCAGGAGGCATATTGAAACGATTAGTAGTATATGAGGCACATTGAAAGCAATGTGATAGTATAGGGGGCAAAATGTGAATTAGCCTAATATATGGTCCCTAAAAGTGTATATAATTGTGTAGTTTGGTTCTCGATCCGTTAACATTGCTGGTTTTCGGCATAAATAATGAAATTTTGGGGTAAAAGTGAAACTTTTGAGAAATTGGTCACCTTAATGAAAGTTGGAGGGGCAAAATGACTAAATTACGCCCAATATCTTGATACACTTTTTTTATGATTTCTTTTCCTAGTAAAAAGAGTTCAATTTTGGTAGTTATTACTTTAAATAAAAGTTTCGGCAAAAATGTTCGATTTTTTTTAACTACGAAAACTGAACCTTTTTTATTTCAACATTTTTGCAAAAAGCAGAAACTTTTTGCTAAAACAAGTACCAAAATCAAACATTTTTTACTAGAAAAAACAATCGAAAATATTGGGAAAAAAAAAAAATGCCGAAAGCCGTCAATATTATCGGATCAGGGACCAAAATGCACCATTATAATCTAGTCCATATTTGTTACTTATTAAAACCGTCTAAACTAGTATTAACGCGGTTGTCAGCAAACCATATTAGTTTTGATAATGTCAACCTTGAGCATACATACTAATAATCAAACAACAAAGCCTATATTATACTATAGCACTTGAAAATAAGTAGGCGGGCATTAATATTTCATGTAGTTGACATTAACAAGCAGGGTTAATTAAATTAAAGAAAATTCAGCGATACATTTATATGTGAAAATAATTCACAACGAATCCTATATATATTGTCAATCCTCCTAAGCATTTTGATATTCTCGGTCTGTTGTGCGACCTGTTCTACACTTTTGACTTCATATTAGTATATGTTTATATATGTGTACTGTTACGTAAACGTTTATCTATATACAATCAAGTTGAGTGATCCTATTATTGTAGACATGATACTATATTGATAACCACATCTTTTAACCTTATTTCCGCAGCCGTCAGTATGAGAGTTTGCAACTTGATTTTTGAGGGGATTTGCATGAGAATGCACTGATCGTTCCACCACTTCTCTATTCAGGTCAACTAGATTGTTGGGATTATAGATTTATTGCCTCGTGCCTGTCCCGTTGGTCCGGTCTTGGGAAGGAGGTTTGGAAGTTCCAGCATCGTATTGGCTGTTTTTGGATGCATACCATATGCATGAATGTGGTCGTTATTTGACCACAAACACTCCACACTGACGATTAAGTCAGTTCAGAATATTTGATTGTGAGCAACTTAAATACATATTAATGACCTTGTCGAGTGATTAGAACAGGATATTGATAGATGACTCTCTCCGTAGTAATTACACCTCAAAACACGTGTCAATCAATGATTAGACATATCTTGAACTAGTTTGAAGTGGCCGAGCTCGTGGACGTTAGCCCATATTTTTCGTGTATGCATATTTATCCTCACCATTGGGTCCGCATCACCACACTTGCACGAGAAGGTGAGATTTTCAATATGTTGGCTAACCTTTTAAAATATGTCATCATTGGAGATTGTTTTTAGAGCTAATTGCTGGAATGGTCTCAGACAGTGGAGTCGAAGTATAATTTGGTCCCTTATAATTGACGAATTGTAGTTTGGCTCCTGATATTATAAAAAAAATGTTGTATTTTGATTCCCTCTCCGTTAATTAAGTTAAGTATTTGATATTTTGACTTTTTTTTGAGGTGAAATTGTAATTTTAAGAACTTTTGGAATAATCTGAACAATTTGGTCGAATATGATTGAATCTCATTACTCTCATAGTCTCATGATATTTTATACTCCATAATTAAATATAACTATTGATGATGATCTTAATTGAGTATATTATTCGCACCGGAAACACACATAAAATTAATTTTTGTGACAACCTTTTTAATAAATAAATATGGGGGCTCACTAATAAAATGAAAAATATTTTTCATTAATAAATAATTCAAAAAGAATCCCTCGTTGGCATCCGGCCCAACCTTTCATGTAAGAGGTCATGGGTTCGAACCTTGTTGGAGACATATTTGTCTCATATTATACTCTAACTTTCTATTAGTTAGCAATTTCTGTATTCATGTTTGTAATATCATTGTAGTCAAAATTCATCGCTAATTATCAAAAAAAAAAAAAAGAATCCCTCGTTTTTCCAAACACCCACCCATCCGGCCCCCACTCAACGCACCCCACCCCACAACCCGATCTGTCTGATCAACAGCTAGTCAACTCATGTGAATTGCACTTGCATGGGACACTCTTTTGGGATTAATATTAAATTAATGACAAAAATATTCGTTGAAAATGTCACATAATCACTAATATTATTATTGTTATAACTATTATCACTAATATTGTTATGACTATTATTATGGAGTAATACTATTATTATTACTACAAATATTATTATTATTACTAATATTATTATTATTATTATTTTTTATTACTATTATTATTTTTATGAAGTAATATTATTGTTATTCTAATTATTATTATTATGTCATTATACTATTGTTATTATTTTTATGAAGTAATAATACTATTAGTCATTGTGATTATTATTGCTATTATACATTATATTTTTGTAATTGAAATCAATAATATTTATGATGTGGCGAAAAAAGAATTCAACCATGCATCACATAATTGAAAAGGAATTAATGAGGAAAAAAAAGGTTTCATTCAAAACTAAAACTACAATTTACAAATTAAAAATTAGAAATCGAAGAAATACCTCCCAGATTTAGGGATTAAGTACCATTATTTATGTTATACTGTAATATTTGTTTTTGGATGAATAACATTGAATCTGTTATGAATATAGATGTTTTTTATAGATATCTTTTGATTAAATGCAATAATTATTAATAAGTGTATCCATTATACTTTTGTCCATTAACATTTTAGGATGAAGTTTATAAACAGCACTTCTAACATTGTACTATTTTATAACTCTTGAAGAAACTAGTAAGATTATCTCCTTCTTATTTCATTCTCTAGTCTAATTTATTCGTAACAGAATTTATCTATTTAAGAGTAATATTTTTGTAGTTATATAATATATATAGATGATTATTTAGACTAAACATTTATCTCATAAAAATTTGGTTTTCAATAAAAGATGTCCTTATCTTTAAATTTTGTCTTTTGAGTTATATTTTTCATCTTAAAATGTAATAATTAATTCAAATTACAAAGGCAAAAGAAAATTTGCATTTTGTACAAATTCATAGGCCTATAAAACTACTCACATTCATTGTCATCACCTATACGTCATTAATCCTCATAATGATATGATAATGTAGGTGCATTTAACTTAAACTATGTTTTACCTGATTCATCTTAATAAATTTAAAATTGTTAAAAATAGAACTTAAATGTTTATCTTAAAGGATGTGTCTGTTTTCCTACGAAATTGGAATGATATTTAAAAAGAAAAATCATAGGTAAACTTAAATCGAAGTATTCATGATAGTTTAATCACAAAATTAAGATAACAATTGGTAACAAACTACCCCTACTAACTAAGAAAAAACCCTTCAAGCTAATTTCAGCACAAAATATAAATACATCCTATTTTATGGTTCCCAATATTCAATTTTAATAATTAGGAAATAATTGAGAGCTTTTGATGATTGGAATTATATTGTGTGATGATTCGTGAATCCTTGACATTGACGACGCCGTTTCGCTACTTCCTAAAGTTTCTTCCATAACCAAACCATCATCATCTCCATTCAGGTAACCTTAATTTTCACATACATGATATTTTTCATCCTTAATTTTGATTATATTTTATTTTATTTTTCCTGTTTGTATGTACCTACCTATACTATTTGACTTTTAGTTATGAATTTCACTTTTGATCCGTACTCGTGAGTGACAGCTTCATCGTGATTCAGGCAATTATTCAGTTCATATGTCCCAAAAAGATTGTCCAGTTGTGAATTCTGCTAGAGACTTGTTCAATTTTGAACTCGAATGTTTAGTATCTGTATAATGATCGAAATGAGATCATTTGTCCCAGTTTGTGTATGAAATGCTGACACATGGATACTTGTGTAAGATATTGAGATAGTAGGGACTTTTTTTAAGGACATCACAATGGCCGTGCTCTCGTTTATTAGAATTCGATACACCAATTGAGACGGGGATCAGTTCTAATGATGTTCGATGAAAAACATATCAAATGTTAGTATTTTTTAATCTAATTTACTATTAACGTGATGATATGAATTCAAATTGAAGCTACGTGGGCAGAGTAAAGCTGTGAAGTTCGTTACGTTTTACCATTGAAAATCATACCACATAAATGTTTGGGGGATGAATTGAGTATTGAGATATGGACTCATCATCATTCTCATTTGTTGATTATGTTTGCTTTGTTAATTTTCTATGAGTGTGTTTGTGAAGATTTAGGAAATCAAGTGAGATTAGCATCTTTAGGAGTGAATGAAAAACGCTAGTGCAGTTCAAAAAATCAATTATGTATTGTGTAAGTTGAATTCTTGGAAGCCATAAATGTAATAGTGGACTCCGAGTTGGTTTGCTTGGAGACTTGGTCTTTGTAAGATCAGCATCGACATCATGCCCCAATTCTGAAGAGACTCCTGCCTAAGCTGGGGTGTGTGTATGTGTGGGTGTGGGTAGGGGGGGGGGGGTGGGGAAGGGACATAGTAGTATGCAGCCCTTACCCCTGTGGAAACCGGCAGGCTGTTTCCGAATTGACCTAAGAGCGAAGTGGTAACACTCTCTACTACTTGTGTGATTCAAAATTATTGTTAATGCTAGTTTCTTTTGATTGGCTGAATCTGGTGGCTTTTATTTGATGAAATTTAACTACCAACAACTTCTAGCAACATCGATATTTTCCCTAGCATCTTGAATAGCCGTTAAGTCGTTAACATAAACAGAGATGTCTATAAGGTTAGATAAGTAGTTGATGTAGTTTAGATATACTTCCGATATCACTATCAGTCGAGTATAATATGCGTTTTAGTCCAAAGATTAGGATCATTTCTTATTGAAGGTTTATACATTGTAGTATTATGTTGTGGAAAGGACTAAAATGATAGAAGGTGATATTTTTGACAACTTAAGTAAAATCAAGTAGCAAATGGTTCATTTAATGTCAAACAGAGGAAATATATGAACGCAGCAAATTTTCTAAGTTTCTAAGTTCTTGATCATTTTAATGATCCTACTATTACCTAATGATATTTCATATTGTTTTGTAGCTTTGAAGTTGTTATTCTGATGGCTGATCTCATGGAGCGATTGCTCCCTCCAAAACCTGCATCTGCTGTAAATCTCAAAGAAACATCTAGAGTATCCGCCTCTGGCCGTCCTTTTCTAACTGTAGATGTGTCTGGCTTAAAGAAGCGCGGCCAAGGCCTAAGATCATGGATTCGTGTTGATTCATCTGGAAACTCACAAGTTATTGAGGTTGATAAATTCACAATGATGCGCCGTTGTGATCTTCCTGCTCGTGATCTGCGCTTGCTTGATCCCTTGTTTGTGTATCCTTCAACAATTCTTGGAAGAGAGAAGGCGATTGTTGTTAATCTGGAGCAAATTCGGTGTATTATCACAGCTGATGAGGTTCTTCTGCTAAATTCGCTTGATAGCTATGTGCTACAATATGTGGTGGAGCTACAGCGACGATTACAAACAGCTAGGATGGGTGAGCTTTGGCAGTCAGAAGGTACTGACCTTAGTAGAAGCAGGGTTAACCGGAACTATGACAGTATGTTTGGGAACACATCCCCTGATTATTTACCTTTTGAGTTTCGGGCCCTCGAAGTTGCATTGGAAGCTGCTTGTACATTTCTTGATTCTCAGGTGTGTGCTACAGAAATTACCCTTTTACTGATTATACTAAAGATCGAGTGGCTTCATAATCCCGATGAACAGTATTTTCTGAAAGTTTAGCCAAGGACATATGTGAATATTACTTCTCCATTCAGCTCTAAGTTGGGATTTCCTTATTGAGCCCATAAACTCTAGGTCCTCCATTACCCCTAAGACATATTGTTTGACCAAAACGTATACACTAGTAGGTTGGTTTTTGGACTATCGTACTGCCGGTTCAATTAAGTGAACAAAACATATTGTCCTTTCCTTTTTTTCCCTTCTAAAGGTGAACAATAAGTATTACGTATTATGTTGTTCTTTATTGTTAATAATGTATCTGAAACACATCAGTATTTGTTGAAACAGATATGATCAGATTATGTTTTGAATTAGTGAAACAGTCCGGTTGTAGTTATGTTGATCTAACTTGTTACATAATGACAAATGTGTTTTTTTATCTCCTCCTTGATTGGTGGTTTGATTTCAATTTGGTTTAGCTTAGCATTATCTAATTTTTTGGCTCTTAAAAGTTTGCCTACACATGATGCTCCTTCAAATTCGAATCTATCTTTGAGTCCTTTAAACTGTGGAAATTAGTAGCCGATTCCTATGACTGATTCATCATTAATTGTTTCCTTAGGGGTATTTTTACTTTCTATATGAGACTTGGCGGTCTGAAGATGATGTCTTGTCTTTACTCTGTTATCCTTTGTGGTTTTTGGAATATCAGAATTGTTTTAGACAAAAGATTGATGAAAGGAATTGAAGAAAAGAAATATTGTTTGTATCAGTGATGATATGATTTATCCAATCAAACTGCTAACTGCTATGCATCTTTTGCATTAATGTGTTACCCCCTCATGTGACTTCAGGTTTTGGTCATGTCTTCTGGGTTACAAGTTACAACAGACTGTCATTTTGTTTCTTTAGATACCCCATCAATAATAATGTTTGTCTTGGAGTGGCTTACTCTTTTTTCTCCTGATATCTATATGTTTAACTCTACTGCACTGCATTTACATTTATTCCACTTGTGTGACTTATGAATTATTGCCTCATCTGGTAGGCGGCAGAGCTAGAGATTGAAGCATATCCATTGTTGGATGAACTTACATCTAGAATCAGCACATTGAACTTGGAACGTGCACGTAGATTGAAAAGCAGGCTTGTAGCTTTAACAAGAAGAGTTCAGAAGGTAATTACCCTTGTAATTTTCCTTGCTTATGTACCTTAATTTAGATGTATCTTGTATATTTAACTTTAAAATATCTGTCTAGGTAAGGGATGAGATAGAACAGCTAATGGACGATGATGGGGACATGGCTGAAATGTATCTTACTGAGAAGAAGGGAAGAATGGAGTCTTCGCTTTATGATGAGCAATCTGTCCTAGGATACAGATCCAATGATGCTGCGATATCTGTTTCTGCACCAGTATCTCCTGTTTCGTCCCCTCCTGCCACCAGCAGGAAGCTTGAGAAAAGTTTGAGCATTGCCAGGAGCAGACATGAGAGTATGAGAAGTTCAGACAGCAACACAGAGAGTATAGAAGAGCTTGAAATGCTATTAGAGGCCTACTTCGTTGTAATTGACAGTACTCTCAACAAGTTGACTTCAGTAAGTTCTGAGAATACTTCCAAACCTTCTTTTTTCTTAGAACACCTTTGCATTTAACGAAACAATTATTAATGTCATTTTTTATCATTGGCTCTCAGCTAAAGGAGTACATTGATGATACTGAAGATTTTATAAACATTCAGCTGGTGAGTGCATTCAAAGATTTCAGTTTTGTGTTGATTATCAAGTATCAACTTACTGATGATTGGTTCAAATTTGTTTCATCGAAGTAGAGCTGTTAAGATTACTGCTTTGTTGAAATGACTAGTAGATTTCGGACTTAGTTTGACCTCTCTAGTCTACTAAATAAGTGTTCAAGAATCAGTGTGCCATATAGTTCCAGCGATGGTTAAGTATCCAATTTTTTACCTCTTAAGTTTGGAACATTAAAATGATGTTGCTGCTGATCTGCCTTTGGATTAACATAATTGTTGCATTACCTCTTTGTTACATATATTTATTCGCTTTGCTGCATGGACTTATGTGCACTCTTTCAAGAAAACTGCTAATGCCAAAGATTGTGATCTGGTGTCGTACATGATATAGGTTTGCACCCATTCCTATACCTAATGTTATGAGATGATTCCCTAAAAACACTACTCTTGATAAGGTTGATTGCTGCAATTTTATTAAGCACTCGTTACTTTTATATGCTTCATATGTATTATCAAATATTTCTGACACTGTTCAATATTATATATGCAGGATAATGTTCGTAACCAACTTATTCAATTTGAGTTGTTACTTACAACTGCAACATTTGTTGTTGCTATCTTTGGGGTGGTAGCTGGAATTTTTGGCATGAATTTTGAAATAGCAATGTTCGACTATCCAGATGCATTCAAGTGGGTGTTAATAATAACTGGAGTAAGTGGAGCTCTCATATTTGCTTCTTTCTTATGGTTTTTCAAGTACAGAAGATTGATGCCACTATAAACGGATTATACATATGGTGAAAGCTGAAGGCTTTGGTATGAAGTATCTGGTGCTGGTTTCTTTGCAATGTCGAAAAAGAAATGTCAGGTTTGCCCCCTTGGTCTTGTGGTTGTTACATAGTCATGCAAGGTTAAGGATTGAATACCTCGTTGGAGAACAAAGAATTTTTTGTGGGTGAAGGTTTTAGAAGCAATCCAATATAATTCATTGTTTCAAAGATTTTGCCTGTGGAACCCTTGTTCTTTAGCTGCAGTCTGCGGATTTCGATTCCCCCCGAAATTTCGATATTTTGTACAGCTCATGAGGCCTGCGACTCATGCCCCTTGTTCGAACACAAGTTACCCCCTGTACTAAGAAGCACCAAGAAAGTTTTAGCTAGATCACTCGTTTTTCCCCCAGTATTCTTGTTCAGCTAATTTCAACCCCCCACCCCCGGTCCACTCACCCAAATGTTAATACTGCTACTGCGATTATGTGGAAAAATTCGTGGGTGGGACTTGTCAAACATTATATTGTAGTTCTTGGTTCAGTTAATGAATGTACTGAGGCTTATGTATGATGTTAACCATTGGTTGAGGAATCGCAGGTTAAATGTACCTTCTGCAAAAGTTTTCTATTTTTCGCATAAAAAATATTTTGACGAGTATAATCGTACTTATATTTTTAGTTTTCTTTTATAATCGGGGACTATTCATTGAGTGCGCATTGGAGCATAATACAAATCTTCCTTTTTAACACTTGGTTTGTATTTTCTTAGTTGTCTTCAACTTTTTTCCTTTGACGCTTGTTTCTCTATTTTCTTTACTTGGTTTGATACCAACTTGTAACCAACGCATTTATACAAAATATTCCTTCTAAACTAATGCTAGGACCGAACTGTTCTCACGCCCAAGTGAAGAAAATGAGTAAAACTTAAAGATCTCTTAAGTAAACAAATATTGGAATGTTTATAGTCAATTAGTCATTGATGAACAAAATTTAGAGACAAGGTATTACAACTCGTAAATAGACATTCACTTGTAAGAATAGATTCATATTGTTATTCACTTGTAAGAATGAAATGGAGATTTATATTGTTATAAGCTTCAATATAAGAAATTAAAAGTAACTAAAGGATGGTTCCATTTATTTAGACGTTGATAAATACAAGAGAACAAGGAACAAAGAGATGTTCCAAGTCAGTCAAATTACAATATTTACAATTAGAGAAACAATAACAGTCCCTCTTTGTTGTTCCTGTACATTAAACCACTATCATCTTCAGTTCTTCATAATCAGAAGATGTGGGTTTCCCAGCTTCGACACGAAATATGGACATGGTTTCGAGCATTAGATCACAAGTAAGGGTTGATATGTGATGTGTAGTCGCGAATTCCTGCTCCTTCCCATCCCATCCACTCCTCCCATAGTTCAGACTCGTACATCCCTGTCGTCGCTTCATAACCCTCAGCTTCATTATAACATTGATCATACATCTCTGTCTCCTGAAATCTACCTCTCAAACGATTCATCACCGACTGCAAACAAAAATACCATTCTACAATGTTTAGAGACATAAAGGTATAGCTATTTCATCCAAAAATTTTGAACAGAGATTTTAATAAAAAGAAACAATACAATTACTAACAAATCTACAAACACCATATTCATAAAAAACAATTAAAAAACTCATCCCACAATCTACAGTAGTCTTCTATATGATATCAGCAAGACAACAACAGATTAGTTATGCCCTTCAAGTTGAACAAGAACCTTTTTTGTTATCTTCTTTTATTCTTATCCTTTATCAAATGGAACACAAAAAGTTGGATTTAGAAAGTAGTCGATGAAGTAAACGACCCAATACATTTTTCTAAACAATCAATTATTTTGAGACGGAAAGAGTAGATCATATAGTGGCGAGCTCACTCACATCATATGCTTCATTAATTTCGTGAAACTGGATGCCACTATTGTTTCCTTTGCACACATCAGGATGATACTGCAAAATCAAGAAAAATTGTATTAGCAATTAATCATCAATAATATTAAGTAATTAGTTATAGCTAAATCTATCAAAATCTCAATATCCAGTAAGAATATAGATTTCCTAGACCCCTAGACATAAAAATAATCAATCCCACTAATTTGACAAACATTAACACTTGCACTATAATAGGAAGTGAATTGTCCCATGTCACATCATCATATTTCTTTTTAGTATATGATCAATTCAACAAAAAAAATCATTTTTATCTTCTATCTATACCACTAATGCATCGAAAAATCACAGTCGTCAAATCGAGTATAAAATAAATCTAAACTACAAGCAAATAGAACTAAAAGAAAAAATTATTTTTATCTCTAACTTATCAGTTCATTAAAATCTCAAACTTGAATATTAGTAAAGATGGAAAAAAGGGAATTCAAACAACCTGAAGAGCAAGTTTTCTGAAAGCTTTCTTGACTTCAGATTCAGAAGCCCCAGGTTGAATCCTCAAAGTCTTGTAAGGATCACTCACAGAAGGTGTATATACACATGACACCCTGAAATTTCCCTTGTTTTCATTATTGCCCCTCTTCTTTGATGCATTTCTAAACTGCATCCATGATCCTGAAGCTCCACTCATCATCCCTACAGCAGCCATTTCTTCCCTTTTGTTTCAAATGTTCAAAAATAGTCCAAGATTGCAAATGCCCACGATCCAAAACCCAGAAAAGTTTCGATCTTTATATAAAAGGGGGTAAATCTTAATCTTTAAATCCACAAAAAAATCAAATCGTTTGAATAACAAATAATAAAAAAGGTTAAATTTGATTCTGTAATTGAGGTTTAGAGGAGGATAAACATATACTATTGAGCAAAGATGAGCTTGTGGGGGTGTATATATAGATGGAAAATGGGCCAATGGGGTCAGATTCCTTCAAGATAAGGCTGACGTGTGGGGGTGGTGGGGGGTGGGGGGAGGTGTTCTTCAGTGGATGTGATGTGTCGCCTTGAAGCCGTGCGTATAATAAATAATTTGTTGTTAAAACGACAAAATCCGATTAATTAGGATCTTATCCAGTTGCAGATTAGTGGTTTTGGTAATGGTTTGATGGTTTTGGGGCAACATTGTACACACCAGATAATGCTTTTTAAGGATTGAATTACTATTTTATCCTTTCTTCACACTTTTTTAACTACAACACTTTCAAATTGGGGAAGCATTATTGTAATTTCAATCCTAAAATTTATTATTTGTGTGTATAACAAATCAGATGGTCTCGTTATGGTTTGAAAAAAGAAGTGAAATTAAATGAGACATAAAATTTTATCCACCGCCAATCGTTATGAAAATAGTAGATATGTTTTTCAATTTAGAAATTTCAAATGCAATTCTTATTTTGACTATATTTGTTAAACATCTCTATTAATTAGAGATAAAAGAAATAATGAATTATTAAATTCATCTGATTTGGTATCGAACTCTAAAAAACAAAATTAATGAAATTGAATCGAGTTCAATGTTTAGTACAAAAAGTGCCAATTTTAGGTTATGATTTTAAATTGCAAAAGGATCATATGATAAGGCAAAAAGCTCCCTCCCAGTTGTTCAATCTTTTCCACTCATTTAAGTATATATAGTACCAATTTGTGGAATTACAAATTGCAGTGTAAATTGTTTTTATTAATTAATAATATTAAGAACATCATTTATCATATGATAATCATAATTCATATCGGAGCACAACAAAATATTACCACATAAAATATTATATAGATTATCATTTATCCACACGAGTTAAATTAGAAGCATGCATGTAGCCAAAGGATCAACACTCTAAAACGGTACGCTAAGCTAATTTTCAATATAAATCAAACATAAACACCCATTTGTATATCAAATGGACGCTTGGACTCGGCACTTAGTATTTGTGGATTATTATACTAATAAAATCAGCTAATTAGCCTCTCATCATTTTATCAAGTATTTGGCCTCTCATCATTTTTTATATATGTATTAAAAGAAATTATAGAATGGTTGAACTAGTAATCTTTTTATGTAGTACTTCATAGTATAGATTTGGATTCAGTGAGATTGTACGATGAACTTTTTGATATTTACATCGATCAATTTGTATCTAATGATTACTTATTTACGGATTTTTGCTTTATAATTAGCAATAAGATGGGTTTTGAACTCATGACCTTTTGATTACCGATAAGAGCCATTTTTCAATAGATTACATAATTAACTCTAAGTTATCATTATTATATAATGGGTCTTTCTAAAATGTGCTTTAAGGGCACATGTTAAGCATTAAGTAAAAAATAAAATTGAACATTTATACGTATACAACGTAATATTCATAAGCATACATGATAATATTCAAATTTCATATACAATTAATTATAAATTGACTATGAAAAAAACATTTGGCTCAACTGGGCAACCTTACCTATAGGGCAATCCAAGTTTGAATCCTATTAGGAGGTGATCATCCTCATTTATTGGGATTATAGTGATTCTGGAACAAAAAAATTTTATTGTCAAAGTTATCTAAATATTTTTATTAAAGGAAACATAACTTTTTTTATACAAAACATAACGAAAAGAGTAAATGAAGTTAGATTAGGAGTAAAATATATAAGGTATACTTATTATTTAAAGAAATTAACTTTTTCTTTTCTTTTTTAAATGAAAGGCCTCTGCCATGGCACAGCCTGCATCTGCCTATGATTGGGACCTAAGATCGAGCTCAAAAGAAAGTATTGAACTCAATCAATTTATTCATCAGTACGGTGTCTAAAAGTTTATATACCAAGAAAATTGACCAGTAATTACGTTCATGTTTACTTTCTATAATTTGTTAAAGTGAAATTTTAAGGATATAATTAGTCTAAAAAATCGAATAGACTTAATTTAAAATAATAAATGGCTTTTTAGCCGTTTGCCCCTATATTATCGCTTAATTTTTATGTGATCCCTGAATTATCAGTTTTTTCAGCTTGTCCCTGACTATGTTTTTTGCAATTTTAAAGGACTATGATACCCTAATAATAATCTAAAGTATATGGGGCATATTTCATATAATTAAATTAAACTCCCACCCCCTTCTTTTTCAATACACCCCACCCCAACCCCGACATCCCACTCACCCTCAGCACCGATGACATCCCCCATCTCCAGCTCCGATCTGCAACCTCCTCAGCCACCGACAACACCCCAACACCGATGCCATACAAAAGCTCTGTTTTGATTTCTCAGAAAACAAGAGGAAGAAAATACTCTCGATGTTGAGGTCGACGGTGTCGCGGAACCCGAATCCGTGCAACTCCTCCATTATCAAATACTCTCGCTTCTTCTTTTCTTCTTTATAACTAATTAATCAAAATATTCAATCTTATTGTTCAAGAAGGTATCTGAATCTACTGTATTATGGAAAAAAGATACACTCTTTAAGCTTCTCTCAGCAGAAATAAATATAGAAGCTAACAAAAAGCTCGAGATTTTAGTAAACTTGAATGCTCTCCATTTCACATCCATTGAATTCAGTATAATAAACATATCATAACCTTCTTAGCTTTCAATATATTGGATCCTATAAAGCACAAAATCTACTTTTATATTCAAGAATAAAAGAATCTCCTTTTATATTCGCATCCATTGAATTCATTATTACAATGAGTTGTTGGGTTTGGCTTCTCTGGATGAAGTAGTTTCTGGTGTGGATATCAAGTTATATTTAAGAGCCTCAAAAGGCAATTGCTGAAAACACACAAGTGGATCGAACTTGCAAATGATGACAAAGATTCTTCAAAAAAGTCCAAACAATAAAATGCTATGTGTGGGCAGAGGGTCAGTGGTCTCTCGATTTTCTGATGGTTGCCAGATTTGGTTGGCTTTTGTTGCTGGTAGGGCTGTTAACGAGCCGGTTTTGGCCCAAACTGGTTCGGACCCTTAATCAAATCAATTTCACTCACAAATCGGTTCGTTAATAAACCGGTTTGAATGCTCAATTCGTAATCGGTACGAAAATAAAATCGTATAAACCGGTTCGTAATCGAATCGTTAAAATCGCAAAAAATCGGCACGTTAATCGGTTCAAAATAAGAATCGCTCGCTCGGATCGTCAATCGTTTCGATCATAATCCGTTTTCCACTCGTAAATCGGTTTTTTAGGATATGTTTGGTATATTTTTTAAAATAAAATCGAATATTATAAACGGTATTAACGAACGACTTGCAAAGTATTACGAATTATAAACGGTATTAACGAACGAGCAAGTGCAAACGATTTACGACTTGTAAAAACGAATCGTAACCGTATCGAAATTTAAATCGAGCGAGCAAATGAGCCGGTTTTAACGAACCGATTTGCGAGCTAACCGGTTCGCTAACATGCCTAGTTGCTGGTGTGAGCCGAGGGGAGGTGGTCGTTGGTTTTTTTGTGGGGCGGGGGGGGGGGCATAGGGGTGGGGTGGTGTGTTGTAGAAGAAGGGGATGGGGATTTAATTTTAATTATGTTATTAGGGTATCATAGTCATTTTGTCTTTCAAAATTAAAAAGACAAAGTCAAGGGCAAACTGAAAAGAACCGATAGTTCAAGGACCACATAAAAAGTTAAACAATAAACGATAGTATAAGAGTCAAACGATTAAAAAGCCATAATAAATCAACTATGCCAATTATTCACGTATTAAACAAACCACCGAAAGACCGTCATGTCGAATGAAATGGATACATCAATTTGCCGTAGCAAAACTCCCACACAAACAAATAAAAATGCAACAACTACGTAGAATATACCCTACAACATAATTGAGAATGAAAGTGATTGATTGGCTTGAAATTATTCAATTATTAATATGCAATGAATCATACTAGAGATAAGGAAGGAACAAGTTTATTTGGCCCGAAAGTTTGTGAGATTCTAATTATTATACGTGGTCATACATCATACATGAGAAAGAACACAAAATTCAAATTAATATTTTATGAGCCGTTTCAACTAAAATAGGGAAAGAAATAAGGGTTTATTTGCCTCTGGGCCCTTCAATTATCTATATCTTTTCAAACAGCCCTTCGTACTATTATCTTTTCATATAGCTCCCTCACACTATTATTGGTTGGAGAGGCTCTAGACTTGAGATGAGGGGTCGTCATCGGTGGTTGGGGGAGGTTGCAGATCGAGGCTGGGTGGGCTAGCGTAGGTGGCTGAACGAGCTTGCAAGACGGGGTGGGACGGGGTGGGATGAGGGGGGGGGGGGGGGAGGGTGTTTCATCGGTACTGGGGAATAGAGGCTCTAGTAGGTAGGGTGGGGATTATGGTGCAAATCGGACAAATGGGTGGTTGGTTGGGGAAGGGCGGAGGTAGGATGCTGTGTTGTATGAAAAAAGCCCATTTGAAAGAGGTCAATAACAGTATGAGGGATGTTTTAAAAGATGATAGTATGAAAGAACTATTTGAAAAAAATAGTAATAATCGAGGGGGTCAGAGGAAAAAAACACGACAAATAAGTCACTTTCATAATTGTTTACAATATTTCAACAAGGACAGCATAAGTGTGTCTAAAATAAGGAAGATTAGGATTTTTTTTTTCTTCCTATATAGAGAATTAGAGATGGAGGATTATTAAAATGTCTTAATATTCCAATTTCAAGTGATGTCTAGTTTGTCTACTAGCCTTTCGGACATGTAGCGTATAGGAGATGATAACAATACAAAGCATATCATTCCAACCTCCGGGACCTCAATGATTTAGCCAAATCATGCCTTAAATCTAATAGATACTGTAAGTCATGGAGGCAATCGAATTGATTGAATATAGTTGTTATCGAACCAATTAAATTCGGGGTTTACTAAAGCATGATCAACTAGATTAGATCCAAGTCAGACAGGACATCAGATTGGTATGTAATAGTTCGGAAGTAACTCCAAAACCAACTCAGTATTTTAAGATCAAATCATACTTGGTTCAGAAGCCAGATACCTTATTAGTGGATTTGAAAGAAGAATAAGTTCTTCTAAGCACGAATCCCGATAAGGGGTGGGACTGTTGTCTTCTTCATAGCAATTGCACAATCAAATCAAATAGTTAATCCAGACATTCAGGAAAGAGGAGCCAAAAGTACACCCAAGGGCGAAGGCGAACATACATACACACACACACAAAGAGATTTCGAAGATGAGGTTAGCCAACTTACCAAAACCAAGAGATAAGGAAGAACACCAAAAGATACTTTTATAACCTCAAGTCTTTTATTAAAAAAGAAGTTCAACATATACAATGCTGTAATGAGAACTTTATACCCATATTGATAGGGTATGCGGTGAAAGTAGGATTCCCAAGAAGCGGTTTCACCAGTTAGCTTTGGTACCTGCTGCATACTAAGATTCAGGCTCTTTACTAGAAGAAGAACCAGAGGGAAGTGGTTTCTTGAACTGGACAATGATCATGGTCATGTTATCGCAGCCTTCTCCTCCAGATGTTGGTGCTATGCACTTGTCGAACACCCTCTCGCATATAGTTGAAAGCTTATTCTCCTGTAATTATTTGCCACAACAATAAGAAATCAACCAAAAGTTAATCCAGTTTACAGATATTACTAGTTTGAATGATACACAGTGGACTCACAGATATTAGATGCTCCCTAACGAAATCCACTGCTTCCTGGTTTGACATGCAGTCCCTAGGTAGCACCAAATTAACGCACAAAATGTGGATTTACAAATATGTTTAGAGACTGGATGGGCAGAACATTGGTTTAACAGATGGAAACAAAATTCACTAATGATGAAAAGTCTGGCTGAAAGAAACTTTACCAGATACCATCACATGCTACGATAAGAAACTCATCATCATCATTGAGCTCGATCTATTTCAAAATACAAAAAATAGAATAGTAATGTCATTTAGAACAAAAGCATAAAACATTGTTCAAATCTATTCAAACTAACATTTATTCAACAACAATAACTGTATGGCTCATAAAAATGCCCAATGAGCTTTTGGAGTGTAGAAACAAGGGCATGTAACATACAGATTTAATGTCAGGATCGGCAGTCACAATTTGCTTTTCAGCCGGCAATGATTTGTTCATCTTTAATTCTGAATCTCCTGGAATTGAAAAAAAGAATATCATCGCCTGGAATTGTGAAACAGATATATATTGGTTGAAATCAAACTGGGCTTGAGTGTTATTCAATTCCTTTTATTATTATCCCAAAGCCTAAAGTATCATTTCGTATCTCTAGATGACCAGGTGTCCCTCATTATATTAAAAGGACAAATAGCCAAAATATAGTTCGCACAATAGTCTACAAAGTATAATAGAAAGAATACTTCATAGAATTATGATCAACTTTCCTTACGAACGGGAAGAACATAGCATCTCTTTCACCAAGTGAAGACCACATATTATTACGAAATTTAGGCACAGAAAGGAAAAGGGGCACTAAAGCATTTTAGAAATACCAAGTCATGTTATTAAAAGATTATGCACCAATAGGACGTCGACTATGAAGTTCAGGCACCCATATGGCCATTTGTCTATCGTCCTTGTGAAGAAACTTAACAATAACAAGTACCTATTGCCCTGGATAGGTTTAAGCTCCCATTGACCCGTCCACACTGAACATAACCACCAGCTTCTAGTATCCTCTCCCTTTCAATTTCCTGATCAGGCTTGTGATCTTTGGACATTGGATAAGCCTGTAATGTTCGTAAATTAGAATGGAACATATAACGTGACAACAAATTTTGACAAGTGGAAACATACCAATAAATGGTGTTTATTATAGACTATAAGAATTGAAGATAATAGCTCCAGAAGAGGGCAAATTATGGATAAATAATTACATGGCCACATATTATCTATGTAAATTCGCAAAAAACAATTAAACAATGTGTCTTGTTGTGCTATTTCACTTTCAATAACATATAAATAACATCTACATGAGTGGAGAAATATTACTTGACCCTTGCGAGATAAAACACATCGAGAGTCGCCAGCATTTGCAACGATAAGTTGATTGTGGTGAACCATTGCAACACAAGCAGTGCATCCTGCACTCGGGCCATTTGATCGACATCCCTGCGGAAAGAAATTTTAAGATTAAGAACTCACGTGATTATTTGGAAATTACAAAAAATATGAAGCAGGTCTAGTTGTTCATTTCAATAAGTTCTTGAACATCAATTAACCTCGTCTCTAATCATATGAATCATAAAGTGAACACGAGGAGATGATATTTTCAGGCTATGACGATGACATAACTGATCCTATGATATTGAAGGAAAACAAATAACTATGCATGAGCCACTTTACTTGCATCGCGCAGAAGTTCAAATATATAAAGTCTAGTATCCTAAGTCCTACATGAAGCTAAGACCAACATAAGAGTGTGTATGTGTGTGTGGGTGGGGGGGGGGAAGCGATATAAGAGCCTTCTTCAGAAACTTGCATACGCCAAAAAGCTTGAAGATGTAAGCTACTTAAAATTAGATTTAGCCAAACAAACACCAAATATTGTCAACTGATCAGCCATGGAATGGATACAAGTTACCTGATCAGTAAAACAGTCGTCACTACCGCGTTCACCTTCACCACTCTTGGGAGTAAATATTAGATCGTCTATCACGTCTGACGTTTGTTCATCTTTACCCCCAAGTGCGGCTAATTCTTTTCGCCCACTCTGCCCACACATTATCTCATCCATTCTGCAGAGAGAAAGGTCAAACTAGAATCATATATATTTCTTAAGTTAGCAAAACAACTTATTCATGTGTAGCGTGTACAACGTAACAAGCGGTGCATGTTGGGGGGGGGGGGGGGGGGATATGACTGTACACAGCCTTACCCCTGTGAAAACAGGGAGGCAGGAGGCTGGTCCAAATTGACCAAGATAAACTAACGATTTTGATAATAGATAAGAAGTGTGGGACGATATTTGCTAGACTAACCAAATATATTTCTCATTCAAAACCATTGCAGTATACACACTTTAAAAAAAGAGATTGTCTTCCACCAAATAACGAGATAATGATTGCAACATTAGGAGATGCTATGAAGCCTCTACTACGACTAGATAATGAAAGCAACCTCTACGACAATTCCTGAATATGAACCCATACTGTCGCATTTAATGAAGCACCGAACAAGCCTTTAAAAAAATGAATTAAAAGAAGGACCAAACCTGAGAAAGGCTTTCCGTGCGGCAGCAGGCAGATCTCCAGCTACATAGGCTTCTTGTTTGAGAAGCTCCTGATGAAGATACTTCGCACAAAATCTAGCAACTGCTTTACCTACATGGTGGATGATTCCAATGCAAAAAAGGATATGGTGACATTCTGGCCAAGTAGAATGTTTCCTTTCTCATAATCAAGATCTGTTCCTAGTCTCATAATCCTTAATTTCAATGAAGTGTTAAAACGAAAAACTTAACTTCTAGAGATAATCATCAAAACTTTACAAGCTATATATTTCAGAAAAATCAAAATAAGAAAGCATGTGATATAGGGGCAAGTCAAAGTTACTTGAAGACATGTATATGTTGGTTTACCTCCATGGCCATCATAAACACCAAAGAAAGACAACGAAGAGTCATGATCTGGATAAGCTGCATGCTGCAAAACCATCTCATATCAGGGCTTGATTCATATACACAATGAAATGAAATCTCCTAACTCATGAACCCCCAAAAGGGGATTTATTACCCATCTCAATTTCCAAAAACCTCAAGAAGCCATGTGAGCATAGCAGCTCTTAAGTAGAATATACAAGAGAGCACAAACTCTCAGTGGATTTTGATTTCTGATACAGTTAAGTGGTCATGGACAGATCAAATGAAGTATACATGTTACACTTGTTAATATAGAAAGATACAGGACATTAATATCAAATTAGGAAAAAAACATCTTACGGCGTCTTCCATACTTGAGCGCCATCCTTGCATGGATGACACGCCATATCTAAGCTTGTCGTTTTCACCATCATCTGATTCTTTTTTTGTCTTTGGAGTACTCAGATATATTCCCATAATTACCTAATAACAAGCACGAAACAATGACTATTAACTACAATATAACATATCGATATGACATATATTATTGAAAAACAAAAATTCCATCAAATCCAATGCAATTGATATTAAACGCCAAAATGACTTATAGTAAACTTCGATATCTAATCGAATGGAACATTACGAGTTTTCAATCATATGATTTCACAATCAATCTCAACCAATCACCATTGAGGTATACCATGTTTCGACAAAGTCCCTCACTAAAACACTAAATGCATGAAATCATTTTTAAAAGATTGGAGCAATAACAGTGATCAGTGCCCAATCATACTCACTCAACAAAATCATGAATCACTATTATATAATCAATCAATTCAAATATATCAAAGAGTCTTATCTCAGATTCTCAACCTGAAAAAAGAGTAAAAAATAATTAAAATCGCACATTAAACATCAGTGATCAGTAACATATCATACTAATTATTAAAAAAAAAAAAAGCAGTACACATATCAGACTCAATCACATAAATTATCAATCAATTCAACAATTGACTGATCAAAACAAAAAACTCCCCAAAATCTAAACTAAACAAACAAAAAGTATAAACATAAACCTTACTAAATCGAAAATCAAACAAAATCAACGGACCAATTCCTCTCTCGATCAAATGAAAAACACTAAATAATTTTTAAAAAGTATTAAACACAATTCAAAAAACAAATATAATAATTTGATGATCCAATTTTATTCAACTGCAACGGAAAACAAAAGAAACAATTTCTCGATCAAATGAAAAACTCTAAATAATTTACAAAACGTATAAACAAAATTCAAAATTAACGATTGAACAACATTCAAAATTGGACAATTAAATTGGGAAATGGAACATAAATAACTTACTAATACGAGCTTGTTGAATTTATGAAGATTTGAAAAGAGGTAACTGAAAGAGAGAAAGCAGCAAATGATGAGAATTATGTGGGTCTTGCGCTATTTTTAGTTTTTTCAAATTTTGTTTTGATTTTCTGATTTAATTTTATTAGTGGATAATAAGAAAACAATGGGCTATTGAATTTGGGAATTTGAGTGTTGAACTTGAAGTGGTTTGTGGTGAGAGGCCCATTTATACGTAGGAAAGGTCACTGTTTGGGTCAACAGTCAATGGTCAAAATTGATGGTCAACGGTCTAATTAATATTTCTATTAATTGTTATTATACCCGGTATCCTAGAATGGAAAGATATCGGGAGTAATTATTTCAGTGTAATCAAAGCTGTTTATGTAAAGATAAACCTAACTTTCATTATTATAATTATAACAACTATTATTATTATAACAACTATTATTATATTAATTATATTATTATTATAATATAACTATTATTATAATAAAATAATAATATATATTAATAACATTATTATTGTTATATGTTATTCTTATATATCGTTATTATTATATAATAGTGATATAATAACAATAACAATATATTATATAATAATAGTTGTTATAATAATAATGCTTTATTATAATAATAATAAAACCATTATGATTATTATTATAAAATTATATTATATTTTAGTTATAATAATTATTTATTATAATAAATAGTAAAAACAAAATTATTATAAACAAATTAATAATTATATATTATATAATAATAAATTTATTATTTCTAAAAATAACTATTAATAAATAATAATAATAATAAATCATAATAACTATTATTATAATATCACTGTTATAGACTTATAGATCATTATTAGTAATAAATAATTATTATAGTATCATTATAGTAATAAATAATTATTAATAAAATATAACTAAATTAAATACATATTGGTATATTAAAATAAATGATAAGAATTATTATAATAAATAATAACAATTATTATTATTCTAACAACTACTAATAATAATAATATAATAAAACTTATTATTAAAAATTATTGTACAATAATATAACTATTATTATAATAATAACAACAATATTATTATAACTATTATACTACTATGTGGTATTATAATAATAATATTATCAGTATATTAAAATGATAATAATAATCTTATAACAATTATTTTTTTATTTTAATTATACTAAATAATACTATTATTACAATATCACATGGTATTATAATAGTAATAATAATAATTATTATTATTATTATTATAACCATTTTTATTGTTATCACAATTCTAATATTGTTTAATACGTTGTTATAATGATAATAATTATTTATTATAATAAATAATAAGAACTATAATTATTATTTAACAATTATTTTAATAATATACTATTATTTTAGTATCACTACTAATATTATAAGAATAATTATTAATTGTTAATCTAACAACGGTTGATTTTAATTATAAATATTATTATTATAACAATACTACTATTATTATAATAGTAATAATAATATTATTATTAACAATTATTATTATTATTCTAATTATAATAATAATATTATTATTATTATCACAAGATCACATAGTATTATTATAATAACTAATTATTATTATTATAACAATTGTTTATTATTCTAACAACTATTATTATTTATTTATAATACTAGTAGTAATATAAATATTAATAGTAATAATAGTAATTAATAATAATATAACATAGTATTATTATAATAAATAATAATTATTATTATTATAACAACTATTATTATTCTAATAACAATTATTATTTAATTATAATACTAATAGTAATATAATATCACATAGTATTACTATAGTAAATAATTATTATTATTATAACAATTAATTTTATTCTAACAATTATTATTATTTTCATTACCATAATAATAGTAATATAATAATATAATTAATAATAGTAGTAATTAATAATTATTTTTATTATAGAAATTATTAGTACTATATTTTAATTGTAATAATAATATAGTAGTACCATAATAACAATTATAATAATAATAATAATAATAATAATAATAATAATAATAATATAATAATAATAATAATAATAATAAGAAGAAGAAGAAGAAGAAGAAGAAGAAGAAGAATAATAATAATAATAATAATGATAATGTCAAATTTCTCAGTGCAATCAAAGTTGCTTGTGTAAAGATAATATTTTTAGGATAATTTGCTATATTTATAAATATTGCAACCGTGGAATATTGACCTCATTGGATTACCTCATCTTATGTAATTGATGATTAGACCCAATTTGGATCTAATGAGTAGTACCTCAAATGGGATAATTGGATTAACTAAGAATGCAATGAAAAATCTATTCCTAATTACCAAAGCATGTAATTTAATCAAATTTAATTTCATTCCCTCCATTCTTGGCTACCAAACATTTTAATGCTTCATAATCCTTTTTAATATAATATAACCGTTTGATTAATTAAATAGTTATTATATATAACACTAATTATTCTTAATCTATATAAATAATTACAAGTACAACTAAAAAAATCTAGAAGAATATTAATAATTGGGTCATCACCTAAACTCCTCCAAATAAATAAAAACATTAGTATTATTACATAACTATTTGGAGGAGATTAGGTGTTGCCCAATTGATAATATTCTTCTAGATATTTTTTAGTTTGTAACTGAAATTACTTAAATAGATTAAGGAACTAGTGTTATATATAATCTCTTATTTAATTAATCAAACGATTATATAGATACTAAAAAGTAACCATGAAACATTAATTATGTAATAATATATCAAAGATACAATAACAATTAGTAAAAACATTAATTAGACCATTGACTATGAATCTTGACCATTGACTGTTGACCTTCTATTTAATTAGTCAAACGGTTATATATATATATACTAATTTATTTATATTACTTATTTAGACAGTGCATTTAATTGGGATGGCATTATTTTGCCCAAAAACTTTTTTTTGAACTAGAAAACGAGGAACACATTTTGCCGGTTCCCATCGAAAGAAAACCTGCATGGAAACAGTTTAATACTCCTTAATTATTTAAGAAATTGTACAAGACAATTAAATAATCGAACGGAATTATTAATTTAAGAAATTGTTACGCGGAATATTATAACCAGTGTGCATATGACATCTACTACAAGTGTACAACTCCACTTAGCGTACTTTTCATTAAGACGAAGAAGACCTTGAGATGGTCTTCACACGAAAATGTACAAATTAACTAAATCACATATGACAATTGACAAGTACAACTAAGATATTTCTAATGAAACTATCATAGAGAATTAAAGATGAAGAGCCATTCAATAATATGAGTACCATGTACTTCTAATTGGATTTCATATATGTGCTTCTTGCTGGTTATTTATGTCCAAACCAGTTTGGTTGCCATAATAACTACAAAGATTTGAGGTTATTAAATATATATATATATATATATATATATATATTATATATATAGCTGATAATTTTAGGATATTATAATTAAAATCTCGAATATTCGAATGGCGATTAATGCTAGAATTCAAATCTTGATTCCTTACTTGTATGTGTTATCGTCATTGTAGACAGGCACATGGATGCCGTTCAGAAGCTCTCATACGATATACCTGAACAATTCAACAAACATAGTTTTAGTTTTATCTCTTACAATATGAGCTTGCAAAGGTAGGCGTTTTTAAAAATGTGAGTAACAACGATAACAAATAGAAAAAATTCATCGATTTAAGGTTGTGTTGTAATATTGAGGTCTTTGATGTGCAAATAATTTGCGGCACGATCTTGGTGGTCCAAAATCAACACACAGGCTATAGAACAAGGTCACTCCTGACCACTGACTTTTAACAAACACAAACGAAACCTAGGAATATGATTTAACAGTAGTGGAACAAATTAATATGGAGCATAAGCTTGACGAAAGAACAATAATGAAGAAATGAAACAAGTTTTGGGACAAATGATGGATAGAGAGATAGAATCGAATAAGCCTGGAAGCTTTTCGTTTTTGATGTGGGTATAAAATTGCCTCGTGTGCTCTCCTTTATATAGGAGGGACAAGGAGATGTTTGAAAGAACGCATTATGAGTAATAATAGTTAAAAGGAATTATATTTTATAACGGACACGTTACTTAATAGAATAATAATAATAGTGGAAGAAACAGTCAAACGTTCCACCCCGTAACGGACATACTGTTTACTAATAGATAGTTATAATAATCACATGTTAATTACGAGAGATGAAAAATAATTAAGATTCAAAAGACTTGAAGCGATTATTTCCAAGTCCTTATCTTGTCGTAATCTTCAAATGTTACTGTACAATTAGTAATAAACTGTTGTTTTGTTAATGATGTCCAATTATATATGTTGGGGTAGAAGATTCAAGAAAAAGTAAGTCTCAAGGCATGTCTCATCTTTATTTCTGGAAATAATCCACTTCTTAGTTAAATTACAATCTCAAAATGAGGTGATCAAATAGAAGCCATAGCAAACAAACTCTAGGTAAGTTAAACAAATTAGCCATTTTCCATGGTGCTGCTTCACTTCTCCGAGAAGGCGGTTGACGGACTATACTAGCAGCACCACCACCAACGTTTGCTCCCTTTCTTTCTACAACCTCAGGGCGAACCATGTCAGATTTCGCCACATATTCTGCCTCATGACTGCTGAGACCTATGTTAGAATTACTCCTACCTGCAGACAATGAAATATAGAGAGAAAATAACATCTTATTTAAAACCTTAAATTTTCAAAGTTAGTCAGACTTTTAGAAATTAAAGCTTACCAGTCTTAACTGTTTCTTCTTCAAGAATAGAACCAGAACATAACAAAACTAGAAATAGTCCAACAAGAAGATATATCTTCATTTCCCTAAGTAGAGTTTCTTCTTTTTTCTAACTTTCGATCTTATGTTATGCTTGTGTAACGTTTCCGTTTGTATCTGCTATTAGGAATTGAAAGAACAAAGAAGAAGTGGAATGCCTGTTTTCAAGTACAAGAGGTTCTTATATAGAGATTCAGCTGTTATTATCAAGTAAATTGTTGAGTTTAAAGGTAGTAGTGGCCATTATATGTTGCTCATATGGAATAAATGTACAGAATAAATTAAGGTTGTTTTACTATTTTGATTCCTTTTTCGATATTGTTCCGTTCCATTTAATGCAATCTAAGATACTGCATTATATTTTTATATTATATGTTATTATAGGATCTTCTGATTGATTTTATAGGCTACTTTCTGTATCTGAAGGCTTGATTACAACCAGTCTCATGTGACATCCAAGATTCTTTGCTTCTTCGCTGCATCTAGAGGTAACTATCGATGCAAATCTTGATGGACACTAAGAAATTCTGGTCAAATGTAATTCTCAAGAATGAGTTCTAGTATATCATAAAGTTTCATGATGGATGAAAGATAAGTTAATTATTCCCTGGAGCTAATTCAAAGGAATTTGATTCTCCATCATAATGGTGGAATCTTTCATTCTCATATCAGTTGATTTTAATCAAGAAATTGAAGAACGGCCCCTCTAGCAAGATACCGTAAATAGTCTTACTGAACTTACTTGATCCTATGTGCTTATCGAGTGAGGTTTTGTATAGGTCATTCAGCTAAGGCGGTTTGAGTACTAGTAATGTTGAAATTCAACGAAACCATTGACAGAAGATAGTCCAAAAATGACGAGTTACAACACTTCGTAGTGTTACAATGAAATAACAGAGACTATTAATGAAGTCAAGAATCAAAAGCAGAAAGCTAAACAATACAAGACGCTGCAGTGGTTATGCTGGTGCAATTTATTAGGTAATCTTAAAAGAAGTTCTGCTACCTGTTGATGGCAACAATATACTAAAAAATAATCCGTACGTATCATAAGATGGTGAAAAACAAATATTTCAAGATATTTTACTCTGGAAGCAGGTGAGAGTGAGCAAGTTCATGGTCTTAACTCTGTTACTAATTCATATCTTAAGAAGCTATCAGAAATCTTCTCTGTAAGTCTACAAAGGAGTAGGGAAACTGGTTTTATTACGTGAAGTTTTTAGAGACTAACAACAAAGCTTGTATGATCGCTGAGACCAAATCGCTGAAAGAAACAATGTATTCTCGCCTTAGAAGGCCTAGCAAGAAGATAATAGTTGTGCTGTTTTGCACCATCCTAGTGTACCTGTAGGTTGAGTTTATCTTAATCTCAGAAAAAGGTTATTGCATGAGGCATTCATACACAACAACAAACAGCTAAGCAATTACTTGTAGAGTAATGACATCTCACTGAAGAGGATTAGTGCTTATTAAAAAAGATTTATCATGTCCAGCAACTCACATCATTCGGGAAAATATGTAGATATGCAACATTTTTAGATGCAAATGAAGTTCAAAGGTCTACACGTTAGAACGAGTCCAGATCCTAAGTTTAGGAAACTATAAGAACAGATTAACCACATTCAGTGCTAAGAACTGAAGCTCGCCAATAATTGGTAATCATTTGTGATCAGCAAGGAATGCAAGCTCGCAGAATTGGTAAACACTGAGAAATAAATGAACTTGAGAAACTTAAAGAGTCGAAAATGGAAAAGAATCAGTCTATTAATCAATTCCAATAATGGTACTTACATCAACTAGACTCATAAATGATCAACAAAACATGAATTTAAACAAAATGGCCCCATATGTTCCTAACAAGTTCCTACACTCCTGCACGAAATGTCAGATTAAACTGGATATTTGCGGTGGAACTATTTGAATTACCCTGTAGAAGAACTGGAATCGTGATCTTGTGCATGATCGGCCTTCTTAACATCTGACCTTGAGTCTGCACTCTTCAAAATCCCCTCTTTTGTCGTTCCTTCTTCGAAAATGTAGGACTCGGCATAGTCCACATAATCTTCAAGCATTCATCTCCTGAGCCAGCAATAAAATCATCTTCTCTGATGCATACTCCCATTATCTGACCCAGAGTCACAGCTAATTACATCATCGTCAGTTTCAGCCACAAACAGTATGGACTCATTCCAAGTACATCTTCAACCACAGGAAATTCCTCAGGACCATCATCATCTCAACATACCCTCAACAAACGGGTGATTCAATAACATACTTGCAGTTAATCGGGTTACATAGAATTTCTCACAAAGCAAGCCTTCAAGAACTCTGAGCATCCTTCGACAAATTGCTTGGAATTTAGGCAATCACGCCCTTCCCCAATCTTCTTCAGAATCTGTTCAGTATCCAAATTCTCATCCCCAATCCATGGAGGTTTCCCGGTAAGCATCTCAAGCACTGTACAACCAAGAGCCCAAACATCACAAGGACCCTCTTGAACACCAATCCTCAACAGCTTCGGGGATAAATACAAAGAGACCCCTGAAATGGGTCCACTTCCTCTTCTTATTTAGACTTGCCCTTTAGCCAATCCAAAATCCCCCAATTTTGCCCTAAAACTCACCCCTCCCTTGACAAGAATTATTCACAAGCAATATATTCTCAGGCTTCAAATCACAATGGGACATAACCATTACAATGAATATGATCCAAACCTTTCAGAATAGACTTTGTATAACCCCTTTACCTCAAATTCATCCAAACCATGATCACCAAATTTCTTGATCCTATCAGCTAGGGTTCCCAGAGCCATACTCCAACAACAAGTTGTTAAACCATCATACCATCTTCCCCAATTGTATCTCCTCTCCATAGCATTGAATTATGGTTGAACAACCTTTGACATTGTTCAAAACCTCCCCCTCTTTCTGAATTGAACTGAAACTGATACCTCAGCAGATTTCACAGCCATAACAGATGGAAGTATCCATATCTTGATTGGGCTTCTTCAATGTTGCCAAATACACACACCCAAAACTCCCTTTTCCTATCATTTCACCTCTCAACCATGCAACCCCATCTCCAAATTTGTTCACCATCCTCTGCTTTTTTACCATTACCATTATTACAACATCATTCTTCTTTCCTCTTCATACTTCCTCTACCAAATTTCGCAATGAACTTAAAATAATGGATTCTTGATTTTGGGTTTTGAGCTTTTGATGTTCTACACAAATTAAACAAACAGGGCACCAATATGCTAAATGAGATTCTTATTTGTTCTAGAAATTGAAAATTCTTGAAGGGTAA